>JADLZK010000685.1:0-201038 GCA_015847255.1 Hyparrhenia diplandra | reverse complement strand
TACTGTATATATTGCTTATATAGCATAATCAGGTTAGTCAACATTATCATAATGGTTTGCTTGAGACTGAAATAACTCTGCGTAGATGGTCGTACGACAAAGAACTTCCGTGTTCAGTTTATAATTAAAAAAAAAAAATGAAATTCGAGCTCAAAATTTCCATATCAAAATTTGTGTGACAAACACAAAACTCTAGATAGTGTTTACAATCATTTTCTGCTCTTCTTTCCATACACCAATCAGAGACAATCACTCATCTAATCAGGTCAATGTTCCATAATTCACTCAAACCTGACTAAATTATGGTATAGACGAGCTCACCATCTCATCTTTTTTAATCTAAAGAGAGAATTATCCTTCAAAACCATCATAGGTCAAACATCCTGCAATAACATGTAAATACAGTATTGGAGGCCAGTGCAGATAATAGGAATGCAGTTGTCTGTAATAATTTCCAGAGCTTACACGTTTATGTGCAGTTATCATGCGTTGAGATCCTGAATTTACACGTTCATGTGCAGTTATCATGCGTTGAGATAATGAAATCATTAAATCCTCAGATTTTAATCTCATACAAACCCAACTTAGTGTCATTTGATCAAACAACTTGGAGCATGATACGATGGTAGTCTAGTGGACACAGATCAGATCCATGAGTTGAACTCTAGATCTCACCATTGTGCCGCTGGTAGTGGTAGGCACTGCTCACTTGCTACAGGAACATCTATTCTCGTAGGGAAACAGAAGCAAAGGATTTGGATTAGAGCAGCGAGGTGAAATCCTGAAGAGAGCCGCACCCCTTCCTGTGTGTGCAAGAGAGTCTATATACCTAGCAAAGTGTGCCACTGACCAAGGATTGTAGTCCTAGAGCCACATAGGTGTCTACGATTTGGGCTAAAAGAGGGGGGAAAATGCCAATGATTTAACATCAACAAAGAATAATGCCTTACAAAACATTAAGGTTGGAGCTACCTCAATGTTTCATAAGGTATTTTTCCCTGTCGATGTCAAGCATGATGAAGGTGGAGATAAGCGTATTCGAGAAAAAAAGTGGAGATAAACCAAATAAGCATTGAATTAAATAATGTAGATGCTTTAAACAAAAGAAATTCAAACAAATACCTACAGCTATGCAATAATCTTCATGTCGTTGTGTGAGCAGCATGAAAACTACATTTGGATAGAATCCTGACATAGTTCTGATTATTTCTCATTCCTGAAATTTGTGAGTAGACACCTGTACAAACCCCTCAAAGATTTATTGAGCTCCCAAATGACTTCATTGTGTGTGTGTGTGTGTGTGTGTGGTGGGGGGGGGGTAGTTAGTTTTCCTCCTACTGGTGGAGATGCTCTTAGCTCCTACAATTGCACATCAGAATATACAGAATATATTGCCTTTCAATTCCATAAGCTCACTTATATATTACATTATTACTAATGGAAGATAAGCCTTTTTTTTGGCGCTGAATAAGAAAATTACTTCACATAACATTAACACGTCTTGAGAGAATGTAAATGTACATATCTATGTGGTATCATTGGCGCATGTGGAACCTAATTACATATCAGTAAATGAACAAATTTTACCTTCCTGCAGTCACATGTTCCTCATCAGTCTCTCAGTGCAACCATAGGCCTAGAAAATGCGCATAAGTCTGAGGAGTACAGAGATTTGAAAACAGCTGGTAGATCTTTGGTAATGTCATTTGTACAGCTAGTGTTAAATGGACGAGCCTGCTCAGGTGGCCTCAATTTAGCTGTGGTTCTTGCTTTTGATTGCACAAAGCTGCACATGGATACACCTGTTGTAGCCCACCCTGGTCGACACAATCTGTCAAAAGTTCAACGTCGATGAGGTAGAGCTTAGGCACTAGAACCACGACGATGAGGACTACCCGTACCAGCAGACCGGAAGAAATGAGGCTGTCGCCACCTCACCAGCAAGAGATTCCAATCAATGCCCGCAAAATTGTCAGTCAGGTGTTCCTCCGACTGTCAAGAGCCGCCGGTCTCTTGAGAAAAATAAGTGTCACCAGGTGTTCCTCCCACTATCATCCACATCCAAATTGTCGTGACCGTCGTCGCGGATTGAACTCAGCAGTGCTCGTAGCTCGCGAGCACTCACAATGCCCTTCTGCTCCATCTCCCTCGCTAGTCTGTCAGCATCCTCCCGCTTTCCAGCCCTGGACAACTCCTCCACCAATGCCCTCCTTGTGATGTCATCCACCACCCTTCCTGCCCTGGCCATTTCCCACATCACCTGCTCTGCGTCCCCGGCCTCCCCAGCCATAGCCAACGCACCGACGAACGCATTGCACGCTGGCTCTGTCGGCAGGAGAGCGTTCCGGCGCATTTCATCGAACAGCTCCCGCGCGTTCCTGGTGCGGCCCTGCGCGCTCAGCCCGTGCACGAGGTAGCTGTACGTGAACGCATCCGGCTGGCACCCGTACACGGGCCGCATCTGGTGGAACAGGCGCAGCGCGTCGTTGAGATGCAGCGACTGCGCGTAGCCCCCCCTGATGAGCACGTTGAGCGTGCGCGTGTCCGGCGGATCCCCTCCTCGAGCATCTGCCTGAAGAGCGCCGACACGTTGTCCATGTACATGTAATGGACTAAGGTGTCGCCGCCTCCGCGCGACAGCAGCGCGGTGAAGAGCGCGTGGTAGGTGTCGGCGGACGGGCGCGCGGCGGGGTCGGCGGAGGCGCGCATGAGGGTGTAGACGTGGAAGGCCTTGCCGAGCCTGCCGAACTGGCAGTAGAAGTAGAGCGCGTTGCGGAGGAGGGGGGCCAGGGAAGAGAGCGAGGGAAGGAGAGAAGGACAGCGCGCAGGCGCGGTCGAAGTCCGCATAGAGGTCGGCGGTGGCGAGGCGCTTGATGGTGACGAGGAATGGGGCGGGGTCGGGACGGAACGCGGGGAGGCGGAGGGAGTGGGTGAGCAGCGGGAGGAGGAGGCGGGCGTCGGAGGTGGAGGCCAGGAAGGAGGCGAGCACGGGCGGGGTGAGGCGGGATGGGAGGGATGCGAGGGCTGCTGAGACGGCGTCCGGGGAGGGCGGCGCCGGGTTGGCGCCGCGGGCGGCTGCGACGAAAACGGTGAGGGGTGCGCCGAGATCTGGTGGAGAAGGGGGAGGTGGCTGGAGAGGGAAGCGGGGGCCGGGGCGGGAGCTGGAGCCGCGCGGAGGAGGCGGCGGAGGATCGTGGTCATATCGGTCGCGGCGGCGGGCGAATTTGAGTGACGACTGACGACGAGCGGGAGGTCAGGAACTGCGATGATTTCACACACCGCACAGGTCAGCACCGTTCAGGCCCAAGGCACGGCCGCTACCCGCCTACCCTAGCCCCACCGGCCACACAGACCAGCACACGGCCACTGGGGCCACACAGACCACTGGACCACCGGCGAATTCCTCCTAGGTTCGCTGGAGCCTGGAGCGAGGATGGCCGCCGCCGCCTCCCTCGCGTTGGCGAGTCCTCTCCGGCTTCTCCTCCGCGCGCCTCACCCGCGCGGGAGCCATCCCCGTCCCGTGCTACTTCATCTCGCGAGGTAAGCCCGAAGGCGAGCCCATCTTATCTTATCTTTCGATTTTTTTGCTATCCGCTAACGCTTGGCCTACCCGAGCCAGGACGGTGTAGCACCGCCATTGCCGTCCCAGCAGCTAGGGATTCGGCGCTGAAAAGGAAGCGTGGACAGGAATTCAGCAGAGGAAGTCAGGAACATTCTGGATATGGTAATTTGTTTTCCCCTTTGACTATTGAAATTGAGAAATCAGGGTCAATTGGTGGCCATCGAACTGTTTAACTGCTAGCGGTAGTAACCTAGTGACTACTGACTAGTGTCTGTTGGACATAACTGGTTTGTAAGAGTTTGTTTGTGAGCATTGTTTTTTTTTATTAAACGCGATGGAATCAGGCGCTTCCGTGCAAAACTATAGCCAGTGTTGACCTATGTTCCAGCTTTAACTCCTAGAGAATATTGGATTGTATGGAAAATTGGGGCAATGAGAAATCCTCAAAAGTCTTTTTTTTGATAAGTCGACGGAGGGATCCCCCACCTGAGTTGTATTGATTGGTTGGCTCTTTAAGCCTAATGTTGGAAATACATAGTTCAAAGCTTACAATTTAGTCTCCCTTTTCTCTACTGTTTTATAAAAATGTTTGTCAATAAGAGTGTCCATCTTGAACTAAACTATCAACTACATTCTGTTGGTAGGCTAGATAAATAGATAATGAGTGACAAAAGTTCTTGAGTTTGCAAATGCACATTTAAATCCAACAGATAAAGCAGATGGAGAAGAGACTGGGTTCTGATTCCACTACTGAGGCTTTGCTGAAGTATGTAAATGATGGCCAAATCAGAACTCCCTAATCTAATATCTGGTTGCCCTTGTGATAGCTAATTGGTGAGAGCAGTTCTGGAGTCTGCAAATGCATATATAAATTCAGCAATAAGCACATGATGGAAAAGAGTATTGTAGCTGAAAAACATATTTACTGCTGTCTGTATAGATGACGTAGAACATATCATAAACTATGATCTGGTTGTCATTCCAAAAGAAAATGGACAAAAGAGAAAAGCCACTACGTGATCGTATTGACTTTGTTAACATGGTTGCATCCATGCCTAGCTCCATGTCATCATGCAATTTTATTATTATATTCATATAATCTCAAATGGAAATTTGTAAAACACAGAATACATGGCTTTAACTACATTTTCTTGTTTATTTTAAGCCTCAGAAATATATGGTTATTCTTGCTATTCATGGATTCATATTCACACCCTTATGCAGGCTGAAAGGGCTTCCCAACGAAGAGATGTTTTCCACACCAATTTTCTTACTCCACCTATAGTGAAAGAGGCTATGCTGGCAGTTGAAAAGTTAGCAGATATCAAAGCAATAGCTCAGGGTGGCTACCCTCAGGTCAATTGATAACACAAATGGTAGTTTGTTAATTGCCGCCATTAGCCTATCTATTTTCTCACTCTTATATTTATCTAGGCCGAGAGGTGCCGAATCTCTGTTGGACACCCGGACTTAATGACAAGTAACCCAGATGTAGTTGCCGCTTTGAGGTTTTCTCAGTTTTACCTTATAAAGCACTGTTATCTTCTATATAAGCTGACATTGAGGCCAACCCAGCATCTCAGGGAATTTTCGATTGGAACCCTGTTCTCATGGTGACTTTCTTGGTGCTATTCTCGGGACAGGAATAACAAGGGAGAAAGTTGGAGATATTCTTTTGCAGGTGCACACCCAATCACATGTTTTCTGATTTCCGAATGATTTGGTCATTCCGTACCTTTGTCCCTTCTTGTCATTTGTGATGTATATTTCCATTTTTGTTAGGGGGAACGAGGTGCCCAGGTCCTTGTTGACCCAGAACTTGTAGACTATCTGATTTCTACCCTTGAAAAGGTGGATTGTCTTACAATTTGTGCTACTGTGTTGTACTTGTCTTTTGCTTAATTCATGTTTTATGAGCTTGATGTGTACTTATCCCTGTTTTTCGGATCAATCTGTATGATGGAGAAGATCTGAGATGTTTTATGCCTATCATGTTGAGAGTTTGGGCTAAATCTGTGTTTGGTTGCTTTGGTCTGCTCATTGCAAACCAATCTAATTACCATCCTTTTCCGATGGGAGTTTTTCTACAGGTGGGTAAAGTTGGTGTTTCATGCACTCAGATTCCTTTGCTCGCTCTAGAATATGAACCGCCAAGGTGAACTCATGTTCTCATTCCTTTATATAAACTTTGAACTTGTTTTTCAGAATTTTATGTTGTAAAAACTCGTCACAAGTGATTCAATTTTTTCTTTAAACTGCAGGACCAGTTCATTTAAAACTGTAGAATCATCGCTCAGGGTTGATGCCCTTGCCAGTGCAGGATTTAAAATCTCACGCACAAAGCTTGCTAGCTTGATAAGGTATGAATTTTGAGGTGTCAGTCACTCAGTTCTCAACTTAACACCAGAAAAGCATAATTTTATCTTAGGACAATTGTTTTGTTTGAACATTGTTCTATTCTAATACTATGTTTCAGTGGATATGAATGTTAATTATTTTTCTGGTTTCACGCTCTTTTGCTTGCTCAGTTCTGGTGATGTTCGTGTGAATTGGACACCAACAACGAAAATGGAGTTACACTCAAATCTGAGATGTTGTTTCTGTCAGTGGGATGGGAAGGTTAAAGGTAATTGGGGAAAAAAAACAAGAAAATATGTGATGATTTTCTCTTAAAATGTTGAAAGCTTGTATGCGTTTAGACTTTAATTGTTATTCTCACTTCAATCTGATACTGCTAATTTCTTGTTATTGCTTGAGGGGGCTTTCTCTATGTTGTTACATAAATGTGTTGAAATCTGTTTCTTACTTTTAATATACTAGCAAACATGCCCCATGCGTTACAACAACTTGTTATGTGATCATTTGGACCTTCCCCTGCTAGTTATAATGAGCTACCTATCTTTGTTCGAATTAATTGGGCTTGGCCCAGCATCAATTGAATCAAATAAATTCCAAGCCCATAATATATCCTAGGTGCAATAAAGGGTTGATCCCATAAGGTTAATTGACTAGAGATTGTTTCACCTTAAATAGATTAAGAAAAGTGGAAGGTGAGCCACATGCCCATGTGCGCCAAGTCGCGACACGGATGGGCTCGGGCTTGGGCTCAAGTGACCAAGTCACGACATGAGTCGTCTTGTGCCATTGAAGGTTCTGTGTCTTCAAACTGTAACCGATGCTGTATTGGTCCTTGGGCCTCAGACTCCTATTGTGGTGGATGGCATTGATGAACGATGTGCTAAGTCGCAGAATAAGGGTGGGAGTGGGGACGGGTGGATGGGCAGACGATGGATACATGAGATTGAGGGCAGACAAAAAAAAATCTTCCCATTATTCTGTATTATGTATAGATATAGATTAAGGTATAGACTATATGTTGGTATTGATTTGACCCTAAACATGCCCCATGCCCTTAGACTCGGTTCACTAAAAGAGTAAAAACCACATTCGCAGAGTTTTGCCCATTTCTGGTCATATGGCTGCCTGGCATTGTGTTTTCGGCTTTAGGATTGTATAGGCAGCATGTTTGTTATTGCTCTTTGCAAATGTTTTTGCACCTTATTGGTGTTCTCTGCATGGGCCAGGCAAGGCATGTCTGCACACGCCTTTACCTCCATGTTCAATTGGGCAACCAATGCATCAATGTCCAAGCGTGCATGCATGTTTGTGCTCAAGCGTGGTGGTCGGATAGCTTAGCGATTATGTTCATTACTGTAAAATTTGGCACTAACACTGACACCATCAGTCCATCTCACTCATGATTACTTTCATCACTCATTGGTTCGTAACCACCTAGAAATCATGCTATTGTTGCACCTCAAATTGAGGGTCGAGGGTCCTTTGTCTTAATCTACATTTGTAATCCATTGCATCCTATAGGTCTGCGGTATTTGTTACGGTGCTGAATCACAGAGCTAATCAGAGAAAGAGTAGCAACGACCTGAGATTGTATTGGCCACCATATCAAAATCCACGTGTTGCTAACAAGTAAACAGCCTCACCTGTTGTGTTTTTAGACATGTAGTTTCAGACTTGCATCTTTTAAAGTTTTCACCTCCAAGTTTCTCACATTGCATTAGATGGCTGGCGGACTATCAAACTGTATTAATGAAAAACCGTAGTGTGACATTTGGCATTTAACGGTTTGATGTGTTTGCACACTGCTTCCAACAGGTTGGTCCTTAAATGGCTTTCACATGCTGTGAAACGTGAGCTCAATATTCATATCATTGCATTAAGATGGAGAATATATTTACAAGGCACAAACTCACACTGCACCTTACTTATGAAGTAAATAAGGAGAAAAACATATATATTTACAAGACACCTTACTTGTCCAGGAACACACACCTGACGCTCAATATTTCCAATGAGGCAAAAAAAAAATTTTGCTATCTAGTGAAGTTTGTGGTTATTATTGATCTCTTGCTCTCTCTCCCTTAGCTCAAACTGATGTAAAATCTAGAGAATTAATTGAGCATCTTTTTGTTCTGTGTCAATGAAGTAAATATATTGCTTTGTTGACAGTGATGTCTTAGAATCAGATGATAGACAAATATGCTTAGTATGCATGGCGCTCAATATTTTTATCGTTTTACAAATTTCTAAAGTCCTTGTGTACTTAAAGCCATAATGTCATCTACTTCATTTATTTATGTTGCTTGTTCATTTCTTCTCTAGATTGGGGAAATTGTGACTACAAGGAAAGGAAAATATGCGTTGAGTTGATTCGCTATTTGTGATCATGGGACTGATCTACTTTCATGACTGAATTTAACGGTACACATTTTCTTTAACTAATGTGACGAGAATCATGTATTAAATTTCATAAAAAAAAAATCATGTATTAAAAAAGTATTACATCTCAGGGAATTTGATGCGCAAATCTGGGTATATTGTACCATTCTTGACTGCTTTAGCTTTGGAATGCAAATATTCTTATAGGTCAAGAATTTCATAAAATCGTCAGAGGGCCAGATTGCTTGCAGGGGTCTTCCATCGCTTGTGTGTTATCACCAACATAGTCTTGTTCAACTATTATGCAATATTGAATCACTTGTACTTCTGTTTGGACTTCTGATCTGAAGCTTAGAAGAAAATGAGATAAGGGTTATGTCTTCACAACAGAAAAGGAACTCCTTTTTCTGCTGATCCGAATTGTCATAGTAAATAGCATACCCTTTTCCTTGTTTGAAATCTCACTAGGCTGCCTGCATTATGACACGTGAAATGATTATGACGAGATGACAGGAAACCTTTTGCAAAAGGGGAAGTTGATAGCTATCAGTCATAGATCCTCATGCCTTTCAATGCTAAAAGTCTTGACAGAGAACCATTACTTTTACTTGATCTGTGGTTCTTGGTTGCAAAATCATCACAAGGTTCAGTTTCCAAAGCTGCAAATTGTGCAAGGGTCTAGTCTTGTTGCATATGACTTGTCTCAAGGTTACTCACGCTGAGCTTGTTTTCTTGGGGACAGGTTGAAGAAAAGATCCCGTGGCTCCTGTGTTTATGATTTTTGGTCAAATGATTAGCTACTATAGGATCTCATGAAAAAGAAATGTACTGGAGCCCGTGTACACCTCAACCGATTGATATAGTTCATATAGTTTCCTGCTAGTGCTAAATATTCTATATATGTCGGTGTTTTGGTAGATGTAGGAATAGGAGTTTAATGGTAGGGATTTTTTTTTTTTTTTTTTTTGGGGGGGTGAGAATAAGAATTTTGACTGGATGGGCGATGGGAGTATATGGGGCAAATTCCCACCAATTTTTATGTGGAAGGCGGATGCCCGCTCAATGTTCATGATTTATGATACAATTTTTACTCTCAATTCTCAAACCCTGACATAAACAAAGGACATGAATTCCTTTTCCAATCCCTCTTTTAATTGCTTTCACAAGCCAACTTTTACTGCTACTGCTGATTCCCATGCCCTGCACCATTAGTATCGTGGATGATCTTCTCTTCTGACTGAAAGAAGCTGCGACGACTCCTGTTCTTAACAACATAATATGCTAACCTTTTGTGTTTCCTTTTACAAGAAATATCTAATGGGCTGCTGCCGGTAGTGGTGTCATACGAAAAGCTGGACATCACATGTTTGTAAAGGTTTTGTGATGTATCCAGCCTTGTGGAACTTTTGGATGCACTGTGTTGACAGCCAGCAAAGCAAGGAGCAGTTTGTGGTTTGTTTGAACTTTGAAGCCCAGCAATTAATTGGCTAGGCATAATAACTACAGCTACCTTTACAGTTTGCTTTGGAAGAGGTACCAAAAGCCTTCTCACTCACATGCTCCTACAAGTGTAGACCTTTTGTGTTTCTTTCGTGAAAATTGAAACACTTGGGTCTTAGATGGGAGCACGGGCAGCAAAACCCAAGGTTGCTTTGTCACCTCGTGATTTCTTCTGGCGAAAACAAAGCAAGCCGAATCATTTGAGCCTGTTCACAGTCTCCTGGTATCCTAATTGCTATAATCAGGTACAGATGGGTCTGTCATGATGGTTGTTTTGCCTCGGCATGTGGATGTCAAAAGGATACAGGTGCATTTGTTAAAGATGGCCACTTTAAAACCGGACCATTCTCAAAGCTATTCCTTGAAATGGTTCCGTGAGTTGAATCAATGGAAAAAGGTTAAGGGCGACCTGGATTTTCCTGAACAGAATCATGCTCGTTTGGACACTTGCACAAGAAGTTTACTTTGAGCCGGTGTGAAGATAAATCCAGATTAGAGCCCTAGTCTCTGTCTCTGCACTGTCAAGTCCCAGTTTGCTTGCTCCAGCTGCTTGGATAACTTTTTGTATCTGGTGTATCTCTTGGTTTCTTTCGCAGTCCAACTAGTGGAAGATGGCACTTGTTTGTCCCAAGGGAAAGCACCAGTATAGCTTCTCTGGATGTGCCATTTGTAAGGCAAGATTAGTGTGTGACAAAATTGACTAAAGTCTAGTTAAAGCTCTAAGATACACTTCAAGTTTCCTTTGGTTTCTACGCTCGCCAATACTTAAAACACACACAAGCGCAATGCTTACCCTTTTTTTTCTTCTTGTCCTAGCTTGGCCAATACGAACCAGGAATGCCTCCTTATTCCCCAACGAAGACTTGACCAGACAGTTCGGAGGGTTCGAGACGATTTTACATACTATTATTATTATTATTATCATTATTATTATATTATGGACCCATGACCATGACGCTATTTTTGTGTGTGTCGGATGTTTTTTGCATTTTTCCATGCTCACCTACCCTCTTTGTAGTTACCGAAATGTTAATAGCTGTTGACTGACTTCATCTATGTGATGATGCACCACAAGTTTGGAGGCTTTCTTTCTAGATATACGCTCATGTCATGTACTTTGGATCTACTTCCTCCGCTCTAAAAAAAGCTTGCAACTATGATAAACGCGGCTTCTTAACTTCGACTATGTATAACATTTATATCTCTAAATAAATTTATTAAAAAACTCATGTAAAGATGTTTGAGATGATACTAATTACTTAGTATAAATATTTATATATTTTAATATTCGTGATGGATGATATCCGAGAGAGAATTGACTTCTCGGCCAGAATTGCATGTTTTCAACGGAGGAAGTACCTCTGTGATTTTTCATGAGCAACAAGCCAACAGCTACAGCATCGTCAACTTGTTGACCAAAATAAGAGTCAATGCAGATATGATGCAGCATCAATGAATGATATCCGAGGGAGGCATGGTTAGCTCGCTCGTTCGCTCAGTCATTCGTCACACGTTTGGCCTCCCTGTTAGATAACCTGTCGTCCCTACCGCCATGCAGATGCTTAATTATGGAAATTGGACACACTTGCATTGGGGATCAATTAAATAGTGTCCAACTACAAGACTGCAGTTCGTCGCTGAGGACATATTTTAACTTGTTTTGGTGTTATTTTAGAATTTTAGGGCAGAGCCCCCCCGTCTATTAATCAATGTTAACAGGCAGATATTTAGTTATATTACAGCTCAGGACAGATGGGTATGCCATCTGAATGAGTTTAAAGTTCTAAACTCCAAAGGGAGGCAGCACAAACTTCACCCAAAAAATAAACCAAATGTCGAAACCATAGCAAAACCTGTTACATCAACACTTTCGTTTTGGTTGTCACCTGCAGCACTGACCACCCAGCTATGTAAAACCCGTCATAAAACGTAGCTGGTAAAGTAGAAGATGTTACGGGAAACGGACCTTTAGTGCACAAGAGAGGTAGGGCAGGGCAGGGATAGCAACTAGCAGCATGATGGATGATGAATCCTGAAGAAAACAGCCCCTGTCACCTAGCAGCAGCAAAGCGGGATCGTTGAAGTGGCTTCGGTTGGTCGTACTTGTTCCGATCCAGCTACAAACAAGCGTCTTATCGGCAGCCTGCATTCCGATTCCGTCAGGAACTCATGGCGCCGCTTGGCCGGGCGCCGCGCCGGGGAACGCGTGCACCGCCAGCCAGCACGTCCACGACGCTAGCTAACTGGAGAGTTTGTGGCCATGCCCGACCATGCAGCGGCCGGCCTGCTGCCTGCGCGTGCCACCAAATGCTAGTAGTCTAGTTACAAGACAATCAAACAGCATCGGAGGTTCCTTTAGGTAGGATGCTACTCCGTATCATATACTCGAGCGACAGATTTTGGCAATCAGATGCCGACGCCCGGCGCGCGTGGCAACCATGGCGTCGTGGTGCGGGTGCCATTCCCGCGGAGCGTTGCCGCGTGCCAGCCCGGCGGCTTATCCGGCCGTTAGCTGTTGTTGGGTCTCTCGGCCGCGTCGATTGCTGTCCGTGTCCGATGGCGTTGAAAGAAGGGCCTACGTGGTTGCAGGCCACGCCCTACCACCAGAGGGGTGGCAAACGCCGCAGATGCGTGGCGACGTATTTGGCTGACATCTCGATCGACTCGAAACCAACTGAACTGAAAGTTACGGCACGGGGAGCATGTAAGTTCAAGGGTGCAATTTTGTTCTCTTCTGCTGCTTGTCACGATTTCTTATGACGGGCCATCAAGATTGATGGTTGCGAGGCTGCTGAAACTATGAATGAATCCAACCAAACACTTATCCCACATTGTGGTTTTACCACTTTGGGGGCGGTTAGGATTGGCAACCAAACCCATCTACTTATAGCACCACCACCCCTCCTCTTCCCGTTCCCAGGGATGAAAGTGCAGGCAACCTTGGCCTTTGGCTGACATCTCGATCGACACCAGCTGAACTGCGCACGGCACGAGGAGCATGTGAATTGAAAGGTGCAATTTTGTTCTTTTCTGTGGCTTCCTTATTTTCATTCTTCTATTTTGAGAAATTTGTAGATGCTGATGATATTATGGATCATACCACGTTATCCACATTGTTGTTTTACACTTTGGGGCGGTTAGGATTGAAGAATGGGCCCATCTACTTAAACCGTTAGGAAGTACTGTAGTTGTTACTACTCGTTACTTAAGGGATCAACTTGCTATATATTGTTTGTCAAAAAAAAACCCCACCGCTATATATCATATATATTTTTATAAAAAATAAAATAATGTAAGCTGCCAACATGGAAAAAAATATGTAAGCATAAAAACAAATGAATCATAGAAAATATGTGGTATTGTATCTCTTCGTGGAAAGTTGGCTTATCATTCTTCTATTTTTAATGAATAAATAAAATATTCTATTGTATAAGCTAAGAGTATGGAGGAGAGAGGGATGACACGTGGATAGGAATTTGATCAGACAGTAGCTGTGAACAACCTTTCCCCTTGAAACCGTGGATACATGCGTGATACATGCGAAGTCGCTACATGTGAGCCGTGAACATTCCGCTGAATGGAGCAGCCACCGTGACTTAATGCTCGCCACGCGGTGGCAATTGAGCCTAAGGATCAACAAAGACTATGAGCCCGTTGCCTGGCCCAATTAAATTCCCCTTGGGTAGTCTTGAGAGAATTTTATTGGCTACCCAAAGGAGAGATTAAATAGCTCATCTGGCTATCTATTTTATAAATTTATTGTTGTTGAGGATGCTCTAGCTAGTGCCGTTGGAGCTGTCCTACCACTTGATATTTCCTTGACTCAATACCTCCTTTATGGCATGCTTAACCTCGAGAATTTAATTTTGTGCCTTTATGACCTATCAGAGTTGACTTAAGCTTGGGTGTGTTTCTGTCAAAAAAAAAACTTGGGTGTGTTTTTTCCTGTTCACAAAATTCTACTTGGATAAAATGAGTACTTTTGACACATTAATTATGTATGTCGATAGCGGACTACTACCTGCCTCATGTGATCCACGACGTCTCTTTCCGCCGCGAGAAAACACACAAAGCTTTGCCAATTTTTTTTTTCCTTTGGAGAGGTAGTTTTTCCAACAAAAAAAAAAGTAGCACTGGCATTGCACATATAATCTAACTCACTCTAAACAGCCATTAGATTAATGACCATCATCAAGAGACGACGACTTGCTAGCTTTGCCTAGCTGTGTGAACTAGCCAACCGTGCTGGAAATGGCACTGTGCCAGCCGGGCACAAGTCGGGCGGCGGCATGGCTTTATTAGTGAGTCTTAATGCCACCACATGGCGTGGCGCCCATCCGCTGAAGATCCCCGGCCCTCACTTCAACTTCAATCACCGCGCGCGAGCGGCGCAGCGGTCACATGACACCAACTAATCACACACGATTAGTTTATCTACAGTGCCAGGAACATGTGCTTAGACCATGGACCCGATCGAGAAGGGTTCCTGTTCCTCTGCCGATCGTGATCACTGGTTTAATTAACAATGTGATCCGTCGCCGGTCGGGATTGACGACGACGTCGCGGCCGGGCGAGCCTAATCATTAGGGTGGCGGCACCGTACACCGGCAAGCAAGCAAGCAAGTCAAGACTGTAATTTGAAAGCGCCAAGTGAAGTGCATGCACCGCAACAAAAGATTGGGTTTAATTAATTTACCGGAAGAAGCTTTACGCTGCTGATTGGGTTTGTTTGACTAACGCGACCACACGCCATGGCATGTGTCGCATTTGTAGACACTACACGTAGCATGATGGCAAGGATCACACAGCTTTGCTGCGTGTGCTGTGCTCGCAGAACCCGGCTCCTAAATATAAACAGAGTAAACGGTGGTTAATTATTTTGGTAAAAGTTATAACAACTTTGGCTGACCTTATTTATGGTTGTAAAAAGCCGTCACGCTGCAAATTACAAGTGGCGTGCCCCTGTTTTATTTCTCTGCTTTCTCTTTCGATCAGTTTCTTTTGCAAAAGGTTTTTCCTTTGTTTTGGAATATGACGTATTTCAAAATCTGTTTTAAGTCAAAATTAGTAAACCAGTCCGTGTGAATAGCATGAGTCTCCCAGTTCGTTTCTCGATAAAAATCACTTTGGTAGAACTGATCATATTGTATACGGCGAAGTCGCGCTTAGGTACAACTGCTTAAATATATTTTATACTGCACGATTATATTGTATCTATACAGCGAAGTCGTTCAGTAGAGTGGGTTGTTCTTAGGTACTCCTACAACTGACGGACGGACGAGCGCAGAGACAGAGCAGTCGCGCTCCGACGGCACTGCCTCTCATCAACGAGAAAATCCGTGGACGAATACAACAAACTGGTCTTGGCCCGATCGTGAACCACTGCCCGCAGGACGCCACTGGCCACGTGCTGACGCCGACACGCTTGAACCGGTCTTCGGTCTTCCGCCACGCGAACGCGACCTGGCCACGGGCGCGCGAATCTGGCCGCGCACACACCCCGTGCCCGCCCCCACGGCCACGGCAACCGGCCCGCGCCCGCTACGCCACACGATGCCAGGCCAGGCACGGCTGGGACACGGATCACGGGCCGCGCGGGAGCTGCTTAGGAAAACCGCATGAAATCGCGCGGAGACCTGCGGCCATGCTGTGCGGGCGCACGCAGGGTCTCGCGCTCGAGGCTCCTCCGTTGGGCTTGGTTTGCTGCCAACTGGTCTCTACTGCCCACCAAGTCGCGAGGCCAGCCTTCATGGTGACGACTCAAAAAAAAAAACTCCACTCTGTCCGTTTTTAGCTCGCTCTAGTTCCGGGCAGGAGACGCCGCAGGCAGCGAGACAAATTGCAAGCTGCTGCTTTGAGATCGGTCATCTGAGCTGGACTGCCGACTGTTCAACTTGAATGAATGGTCAGAGTGGCGCTGTAGCCGGAGGGAGCGGAGGCCATGTGGTGCACGTGGACCCGGCGCAGCTGTTGCCCTCGCTGCATGCAGGGGAAGACTGACGGAGACGATCCAAGCGTCTCACCTGCCGCCTGCCCTGCAGGAGAAGAGAACATCTCGACTGTCAGACAGACAGACGCAGAGCTTTTGTCAGGAGACCCCCAGCAGATGCAATCACCGTTCTTGTCTTGGTCTGCCAGTACGTGATGTCGAGATGTGATGAGCTTGTGTTGCAAGCGTTACTGGTACACCGAATTTTGACCAGAAAAATTATGGCCTTTTCCCCAGAATTTTGCATGCACGCGCAGAAAATTACAAGAGACGGCTGTATTTATGAGCGCCGATGACGCACCAACAGTGGCCTGCGATCACAAGGAATCAAACGGAATCACAAGGAAAAATGAGGCAAACGGAATTGACATCACTGTGCGGAGATCGGCGAATTGGTCAGAATCAGGAAATGAGACGGCCGGCTAGGCACACCGCAAATAATTAATCTCAAGATTACGCTTCATTAATTATCTAATTCATCCATCCATCATTTCATTCCGGAGGAGGCTCCCGCGAGCGATCAGGAATCGAGCCCGGATCGTCAGATCGATCGCCGCACCGAAATTGAAGAAAAAGAAACAACTCCCTTCCTTCCTCGTTCGTTCCAAGAAGCTAGGGAGGGAGCAAAAATTACAGCAGCAGAAGCAGCAGCGTCGATCGACAAGAACAAGCAAAACAAGCACCTTACAAAACCAGAACGGGTACGGCGGCGGCGACGGTTGTAGTAGTACTGGCGGTGGTGGCTACAGTACGTACGTACGGTAAGGTATAGAATCGCGCGCCGGCCGGCGATGAGAGGCGCGCGGGATCTTTAATTGACTTCACTCGGACGGCGACGCCATGCGGGGCGAGGTGACGGGGAAGAGCGGGAGCAGGCGCGGGGGCTCGGCGCCGCCCCCTCGGGGACGGGTGGAGGAAGAATCCCCTCGGCGATGGCCGCGCGCTCGGCCTCCTCGGAGGACGACGACGTCGACGCCGGCGAGCGGCTGAAGGGGTCGCCGGTCAGCGGCGTCACGGGGCTGCTCAGCCTGAGGGACGGGAAGTCCAGCACGCTGGGCGACAGGATCTCCGGCGTGGCCCTCCGTGGCGACGGCGGCGGGCCCATCGCCAGCGGCGCGATCATCTTCAGGTTCTTCATGCTGCTACGCCGCTCGTACAGCTTGAAAGACGGCTTCTTGGGACGACACGGACCGCCGCTCGCCGCCTGGCCGCCGCTGTTGGGAGCAGCAGCTGCTGCTGTCGTCGTCGTTGTGGCGTCGTTCTTGGCAGGCGGCTGTTCGGCGCCGGTGAGCATCTGGACGACCTGCTTGAACGAGGTGGTGTCGGCCTGGACGAAGGTGGTGGGGAACGGGGTGGTGTCGATGGTGCGCGGATGGGCCTCGGGGACGGTGGGAGGAGGTTGTGGCCGGGCTGCTGCGCCTGCGCACGGTGGTGGCCGGGGTGAGATGGGGAGGTGGTGGACGACGACGAGGAGGAAGAGGTGGAAGAGGAAGGGGAGTTGGGGTCCTGCTGATGAGGCAGAGGGAGGAGTTGCTTGGTGGAAACCTCCATTGGAGTGTGGGTTTTGGCCAGGGTTGGTGGAGGAGAGAAAAGGGCTGACCGTGGAGGAAGGGAAGCAGAGGACGGAGGAGGATTTGAGTGGAGGAAGAGGGTGGGGAGGTTAAGAAGAGAGGACGAACGGGGAGGGAGGGGAGTTAGAGGTAGAGCTGCTGCAAGGGGGCGGAGCGGACAGCGGAGCGCTCCTAATCCTCACCCTGCGCTCCGCTCGTGTTTAATTGAGGGTCAGGGTCGACCCTAAATGACTTTGCGGAGCACCGCGGTTCGACCCTAACTGAAGTGCTGTTGTCATCTGTGGACTGATGATTTATCTGCTTATCGGCATCCGCAGCCTGACTGTGGTCGAGATGATCCGCACCATGGGGACTGTGATGGTGGGGGCATCCACACATATATCTATGTGCTTTACTAGTACACTGTATTGTCGATCAAAAACTAAAGCTGTACATGTTTCGCTAGTTGTTGGCAAGCAAAGAAACAAAAAGATCCCTATTCAGTGTTACCAAGTGTCCAAGGGCGAATAATTGGCTTAGATTCAACCTGTTCAACACTGGTTTAGTTTCCACGAAAAGGGGCTTGTGCTTGAGAAACAGGTGCTGTATAACAACATATAACATGTTAATGGTAGAAACAACAAAAAGGCTAAGGCTAAGGCTAAGGTAGGGGAGAGTATGTATTCCGCCGCAACAGGTGCAGTAATATGAATGATACACCTGGGCCTGACTGAGGGAGGAAAGCTAAACATGAAAGCAAGCAAAGTAATACTCAAGTGAATTTGTTAATCTGATGCAACCTGAGCCAAACCAGTGGATAACAAGTGCAAGTGACAGCTGCAGAATGCATATTTACACCGATGTAAGTATATAAAACACACTGAGAAAACTGATTTCACAGGATAAATAGTGCATCCTAAGTAGAAAAGACGGCTGCAGTAGCAATGATCTGTTGACGATGCTTGAACTAGAAGTGACCATTAGGGCCAATGACTATACAACTATATTCTTCAGAGAAAAAAAACATTACAAGTTTACATGTTATATCTGAGAGTGTAACTAGGACGATTTTGACCCCCGGTTTCCATTGGACTGATCATATATCATAAACTTGAAAGATGCCTCAACGATAGTGTCAAGTTTCAGTGAACACTGCAGCAGTTCAAGCCTGAGAGACATACTCCTCGTCACCACTGATCTTTTTTGTACTTTGATTCAGCTTCAGATACCTGGAAATGAGTCAAAGCAGAGCACTGAGATCCTGTTCATGAGATGAATGATTGCTGGCCATGTTTTCTATTTTGGAAGTTCTATACATGCAGAGCACTGAGATCTCTGCATGTTATTTAAGACAACTAGAGAACAACAATTATCTTGCAGAAACCAATTGCAAAATTGTAGCTTTCATCCTCTAACTGAAACTTGAAAGGAAATTGCATCTACTTATGCTGACAGTACAAAGGCAGTTTCATTACCCATAATCATCCTGTTCTAGCATTTAAGCAACATGATCCTGCCTTATGTATCATGATGCAGCTCCAATAACTACTTCAACAAATCAATCATTGCTTGAAAGTTGACTAGGTTTCTGGAAAAGTTTAGTATAGCTTCAGCCAGCCTTGATACTTAAATGGCAGCTCAGATTGCTCCATCGCCCTGAAGATGAGGGCAATAAGCTATTTTCAGAACATGTAGATATGCAGCTCCCTTGTCTAGAATTATAAACATTAGAAATAAGCTAGCAGATGGTACTACAAATTAGAAATAAGCTAACTGTGCTGAACATGTAGAAGGAGAGCTAGCCACAGCTCACAAAAGCAAACGGAGGCTTATCTCTGTGTTGGCGAACGACTATGACAGGAGAACAAAGCAACTGAATGGCATCCACAAATCACATGTTCACTCAAAAGAAGAGGTATCCCTCTTTGGTCTCCCTATGGAATGCAATCAGTTAATTTTTCTGAATACCAATTATTCAGACTATGAATAAATTGT
Organism: Hyparrhenia diplandra; assembly: GCA_015847255.1. Classification (NCBI taxonomy): domain Eukaryota; kingdom Viridiplantae; phylum Streptophyta; class Magnoliopsida; order Poales; family Poaceae; genus Hyparrhenia; species Hyparrhenia diplandra. The sequence goes on along the minus strand of JADLZK010000685.1, from coordinate 181,705 downwards.
GGAGAGGCCTGGTTACTGATTAGAAACTAGCTACAGCTCATAACTGACAGAGTAACAGATGTAGATATCACAGATTCCATCAACAAAGACAAACAACTGTGACCAACAATGACAAGGACCAGCTCCAGATTTCTGGCTCCTCAGTCAAGCATCTTTTGGTTCAAACGCAAACATGCCCATGCGTGAAACAGGACATAACACTTCTTGTGCAGTCTAGAAATTACACAGAAACAGGACATGCCCTTGGTGACTGTGAGATTCCTGTCCAAGCCAAATCAAAGGTTGTCTTCAGTATGCATAGCTTCGTTTCTCGATAAAAATCACTTTGGTAGAACTGATTATATTGTATACGGCGAAGTCGCGCTTAGGTAGAACTGCTAAATATAATTCTATACGGCACGATTATATTGTATGTATACGGCGAAGTCGTTCAGTAGAGTGAGTTGTTCTTAGGTACAACTGACGGACGGGACGAGCGCGGAGACAGAGCAGTCGCGCTCCGACGCCACTGCCTCTCATCAACGAGAAAATCCGTGGACGAAACTACAGTACAACAAACTGGTCTTGGCCCGATCGTGAACCACCACTGCCCGCAGGACGCCACTGGCCACGTGCTGACGCCGACACGCTTGAACCGGTCTTCGGTCTTCCGCCACGCGAACGCGACCGGCCACGGGCGCGCGAATCTGGCCGCGCGCACCCGTGCCCGCCCCCACGGCCACGGCAACCGGCCGGCCCCGCCCGCGCCCGCTACACCACACGATGCCAGGCCAGGCCAGGCACGGCTGGCACACGGATCACGGGCCGCGCGGGAGCTCTGCTTAGGAAAACCGCATGAAATCGCGCGGAGACCTGCGGGCGCACGCAGGGGCAGGGTCTCGGGCTCGAGGCTCCTTCCGTTGAGCTTGGTTTGCTGCCAACTGGTCTCTACTGTCCACCAAGTCGCGAAGCCAGCCTTCATGGTGACGACTCAACTCCACCCGTCTAGTTCCGGGCTGGAGACGCCGCAGCAAGACACATGGCAAGCTACTACGCCGTCTCAAAATAATTTATCATGTTAACTTTAAGACATCACATGTTTAACCGCCGCCTTATTCAAATTATTTATACAATTTAGAAAATAAATAAATCATTATTAAAGTATCTCTAATAATAAAATAAATCACATCAAAATGGATGATGTTTATATAAAAAAATTTGAATAAGACGAGCGTCAAACACGATATCTTAAAGTCAAGATGATGAGTTATTTTGAGACGGATGGAAAGATCGCTTTGTGGCTCAGATCGGGTCATCCGAGCTTAAAACTTGAACGAATGGTCGAGTGGCGCCAGAGCCGGGAGGTGTAACAAAGACCTCCTAATTGGGCCCACCGCACCTGTTATCGTCCCAAATAAATCATACACCCGATAACTTAAGAAGCCCCGTTGATAACTCATACCAGATTAACAAAGGAGTAGCTAAACATTACAACATTTGTTACAAAAAATATAGATCGTAGTGCGGAAAAATAATAACATTAATTTTACAAAATGTGAGTAAGTTACATTTGAGTAAACTTAACTTAATTAATTTACGGAAGCCGAGCGGCATAGAAGACAACCGTTCATGTCGCGCTCCACCGACATAACCTTGGTTAACAAAGACGAGTCAACACCCGCAACAAGGGTTAACAAAACCCCGAAAGTACCGGAGTACCAACAAGACTTACCCGACTAAAGAAAAATAGGATAAGACTCAAGAATGCGGTCTTATAGGATTCAAGGTAAGGCTTTAGCAAGAATCAAGGACTCAAATTTTTGCGTAAAAAGCTTACTAATCGCTGAATCCTTACTTTCAATATTTTACTCATATTAGTAGTTTATAGAATCTAAGTGATCCTATACTAGAGCAAACATACTTTTCTTATTCCAAATCTCTTTCCTCAAAAACATATTCCATCATTTACTACGATGAATGGGCAAGAACGGGTCTCCATAACCGAGAAGCAACGGCGATTCATGAACCGATTAATACCCAAATTAATCCCTAACCACACGACATATTAGCACTTAAGCTTGCATATATCAACCCTCACTCCGCGTTTACAAAACAGAAATCAACCATCGCCACCAAGAGCACAAGATTCCCACCTCCCTACCCCCGTCCTAATGACAGTTTGACCAAAAGAGGATGGGTACATGCTACCCCGCCATCTCTCCACTCCTTTAGTTGTCCGTGCATTTGGCACACCCCAGATCGCCTTATGCGGCATGTGGCTAGTTAGTTTCCCCCCCCGGGTAATCGCCTCGACGCATTGACCCAAACGGCTGGAACATGCGCTCAAAAAGTCCCGAACTTAACAATCCAAACAACGGACGGTCCTTAAACGACCAACACGGACAAGCACGCCTAGGTATCCCGCCGGCGGAGATCTCAAATTCATCACTACATCTCTTTTTTTCCGAAAACAGTCTCCTCAAATAAAACATTTTGATGAAAAACTTAACTAATTAAGCAGGGCTACATCACTAAGCATTTTCGAAAAAGAAACAAGTTATCAAGGATGGTATTGAAATAAACAAGGATGGTAATGCAAAGAATTAGGTTATCACTCAACTCCTAATTACTTAATGCAACATATCATAAACATAAGTATAAAAGCTTTGTAAAATACAAGGAAAGGTTTAAATGTATCCGGACTTGCCTGTGTTGCGTGGAATGTCGATTCCTTAACGAGATCACCCGAGTCATACTTGACCTCGATATTATCGGGTGGATGGATCTTCTTCGGCTCGACCATCATGAACCATCTCATTCTCGTATACTCTACACGTAGATGATGATGCATGCTTTAGCATGATGAAATATAAATATGATGCTTGATGGATGCATGAAATGATAAGCACTTGAGTACAACTTTCCTTCACGATAAAGTTACAACCCAACATAACCAACTTGTTGAACTACTCTACAAGATATCATCACCATTGCCTAAGGAGTTCTCAAGGACCGCTTGATTGTGATTTGATCCAAGATTCACAAAACAATCCAAAAGTCACATAAAACCTAAATCATTCTACACTAAACATTATATTTAAACACATAAAATCATAGAGCATAAAATAGAAAATAATTTAAACATTTCAAAATGACTCCAAACTTTTTATACAAGTAGGTCACATTATAAAACAGTACCATATAAATTTTCATGATTTTTGAATAAATATTTTATTTTCTAAAAATCATAGAAGATGCATTTTTCAATTAAAATTTGTATTTTGAAACATGCAAGAACCACTCAAGACTCAAGTTTCAAAATTTTTATGGATACACATACTCATGGGAAGGCTCTACAAAAAATTTTCAGAATTTTAGAAGCACTATATGAATTTATATGAAAATCACAAAATCAATCACTATTCATAATCACGTAAATTGATAAAACATTTCATAAAAAAAAAAAAGCCATCGGCTCAAAGCCACTTACCATGATAGCAGTCGGCCCAAGCACCCGCGCCGAGGTGGCCCAACCTAGAGAGCAAATCCGCCCATGAGTGACCAGCTTGCCGAACCGAGTGTCGCCAGGCGCGTTTCAAGGAAAACCGCGGCGCTGGGACGTGCCAAACGGCGGTGGCGAGGTTAAACCGACGACGTTGAAGGAAATGGTGGGGCTCACACGGCATGATGTTTTCGGGTTTTGGCCAGGGAAACGACGAGCTTTGGTCACCGACGGCGATAAGCGGGCATAGATGATTCGCTCGACACGCCCGAGCTCGACTAAAACCGCCAAGGATGAGAACTAGGGATGATGAGGTGATGCCAAAGCATGAGGAAGTCAACCCCGAACGAGTTGACGACGGTAGGTGCCGCGGCGGCGCTGCCATTTTTTTAATGGGCCGACGCCGGATTCCGGCCGAGTTCGGCTTTAGGGGCTCTATGGATGCGCAAGGAAGAGGCGGAGTATCAGATGGAGAGGATGGAGACGGTGCGGTGACTTTGAGAAGTTTCGCCGGGCGACGCCGTAAAAGAAGAAAGAAGAAGAAGACAAATGACCTCGTGTTTAAAGAAAAGGGAAGAGGATCGGGACGTGGGCGAGGTGCTTCCTTTCATTCAACAGGCCAGGTACGCGCTGGGACGCCGGAAGGGTCGAGGCGGCCATTTGAGTAACGCCGGCGCTGCAGTGAACGGCATGGATGCCCATGCTTTGTTCGAGCTCCCAAACCCTAACTTTTGAATTTTGCAAATTACTTTCAAAATTTGAACTGAACTTGAAAAAACTCCAAACAGCAACTTGGCTTAAAATTTCAAGATCTACAATTTTCACAATTGGAAGATTTTCAAATTCGGCTCTAAATATGACTTTTTGAAATGGGGTCAAAAAGGGATAAATTTGAATTCAAAATTACTTTTAAAATTACTCAAAAACTTGAAAAACTTTGTACATATCTTTTGTTCATCAAGAAAAGATCTACAAAGTAGCTTTTGGAAGTTTTGTCAAATTTTGCATAGATTTTGAAATATAGAAAAGGGGGTAAAGAAAAGTTAGGGTTTAGGTTTCCGACAAGGTAACTCCTTCTTTCGAACCGAAAATGGCATAAAAGAAGCTTTTTTGTCCAAACCATGGCTTAACGGTAAGTAACACCTGGGTGTTACTATTTTCCATACAGTACCCCTTTCTTGATGAGTCAATGGTTTACTAAGAATCCCATAATGCATGAACCTCCTGCACGCTCCTAGCACGCCCAATCCAACTTCCCAACGAGGCCGGTCGCCAAGATCGATATAACGAGCGAGAAACGCCTACGACCCCACCCAAACCCTAGCTCACATGGCACACCCACCCCGCTCAATGTTGCACGCTCCTCGCCGCCCCGCCCCCCCGCCTTTTCAATCCGCCGCCGGCGATTTTCTGCCTGGCGGCCCGGTGACGCCTCCACCGCTTAGATCCCCTCTCCTTCTCTTCCTCCATCCTTTCCATCCCTCCCTCCCCTCCTCCCTCTCCCTCCTCCGGCGACCTCATGTGAGTTCCTGGACACTTTTCCGCCGCCGTAATTCTAACCCAGGACAAAAATGACATTCATGGCCTGGCCTCATCTCCCAAGACTGGCCCTGGGGCATTTGAGTTCGATTCCTAACCCTAACTCTCTCGGGATCTCCCTAAATTCTCCCGATCCCCCGTTCATGACCGTTTTCGCTTCAATCTTCCCTTCTTCTTTGCAAATCCAGACGCCAATCTTCCCGGGAGGCGGTGGCTAGGCCGGGTGGAGGACGGTAGTCGGAGGCGGGGGCCGGTGCCAACTTCCCCGTGGTGGCTATAACCACCGCGCGACGCAAGCCGATGGAGGAGATCGAGGAGGGCGGCACGACATTACGTGAGAATGCAACCGCCGCTCCCGCCGCCGTGAAAATTTGTGATGAATTTGTGAATGCATCTATGGCTCATCTTTTTTTTCTGTGATAGCCTCAGAGGTAATGTTATCAAGATGATCTTTTTTTAATGAAAACTGAGATTGTGAAAACATCAAACAAAGATGAACCGTGAATCATTATGTGATTTGTTTTGATGAAAAACAAGTAAATTTTTTTAAACTTGAAACAATGGTGAATTCTTTGATGGTTTTTTGCCTATTGGGTCGCACAAGACGGGCAAAAGGTCGTGCTGCACCGGCACAAAAAGCGTTTATGGATGAAGACGGCACGGTAACGCCCTCGTAGGGCACGATGGCCCTTGCACGGCCCGACGGGCCGCCGTGTGGCTTGTCTTGCCCGATGGCCATATATAGGTGTTACAGGAGGCCATGTGGTGCACGGGGACCGGTGCAGCCATGATCTCTCGCCGCATGCCGGAAGACCTTTCCAGATGATCCAAATACCCCACTTCAGAAACATCTCGACCGTGATGGAAAGTTTTGTCGAGACGCCCCGCAATGCAATCACCGTTCTTTCAATTTACGTGATGTCGAGATGTGATGAGCTTGTGTTGAAGCATTACTATACACCAAATTTTGACCAAAGAAAAATGCCTTTTCAACTCTCTTTTTCAAGAGCTCTTTGGAGGAATTAGGGCTGAATGAATGAGGACTATGTTGGGGAAAATTTCAACCATTTGATACTCCTCACCGAACCATGACGTCAATACCCCTTTTGCCGAATACCCTACGCCTCCTGGGGAATAACCTCCCAACTGCCCATTGCATGACAATGTTGAAAGTCATGAATCGTTTACCAATGGAAATCAACTCAACACCTACGCATTCAATACACCTTGATCGTTGGTCATGGAGTTTGTGACATCCCTCCTCCTTTAGGTCCCCAAGTCCTCTGATGACGGCGCTTCATGTCGGCCAAGACTTCCCAAGATGCCATCGATGCCGCAATTCAACGGACTTGCCGCACGAGATGGCCCCTTGCCGAACCACCTTAGATGCCAATACCGCGCATTGTAAGACCAATGATCTCCTTGAAAACTAGACAAATCCTCCAACACTTCGTATTGGGTGGAACATGCTTCTTAAGCTACAGATACATGAACCAAGGAATCAAGGATGATGCCAACTACAACTTGTAGGCCATTCCAATTTTGGCTAAGAAATGGACCATAGAACATGCTTGTGATCTTCATCACGAAAGCCACGGACTGTACATATGGTCGGAGCTTCAAATAAACTTTGTCACCCACTTGGAAGTGTCTTTGTGATCTATTCTTGTCACCTACATTTCTTTGTTGAGCTCTTAGCAACTGCTATTTAATGAGATTATTCAGCAATCGACAATCGGTCATCCATTTTGCCAAATCGGGTTGAGGATCAATGATACCCAACTGTCGAGGAGGATGACCATCAACCTCAAAAGGTGTAGAATCTAAAGAAGAATGGTAGGTAGTGTTATACCAAAATTCACCAAAGGAAGCCACTTACTCCATTCTCTAGGACATGAATGAACATCACATCTCAAAACCCTTCTAGACACCGATTTACTCGCTCTTTGACCATTAGTTTGAGGGTGATATGATGAACTCATCAATAGCTTAGTGTCGATAGATTGAAAAATTCTTGCCACAAGTTGCTAGTGAAAACACTATCTCTCTTAGAAACTATCTCAAGGGGCATGCCATGAAGTTTGTACACATGATCCATGAACTGTTGAGCCACATGCAAGGCGAATGGATGTGCCAAAGGAATAAAATGAGCATATTTAGTGAATTTGTCAACAATTACCATGATAGAATTCCATTTACCGGACTTGGGCAACCCTTCAATAAAATCCATAGTGACCACTTGCCAAGCTTGATGCGCACCGTAAAAGACCGGCATAAGCCTGGGCAACTTCACATGCTCAATCCTAGCTTGCACATACCTCACAACTTTGAACAAATGCGTCACACATTGTTTCAGTTTTGGCCAAGAAAACAAAGCTTTTGACCTCTCCATAATGGCATAGATGCTGAATGACCTCCAATAGCACTAGAATGTAAAAGCACAGAGAATATGGTTTTGAGCCAAAGTATTGTTGTCAACCCATATTTTGCCTTTATGCCTGATAATGCCATTTTTTCAATGTAAAGCCTCTATCATTCATAGATGACACCGAAAGTTCGAGATAGGAGTTCTTGGAGAATCAGGTATCATCCAAATATCCTTGCTGAAGTTTCTCCAATAAGCGAGAGTCTCTTGGCGAGAGATTGCCATTATGTCTTCATGTTCGGGGCACCTTGACAAGGCATCAGCAACAGCATTAGATATTCCCTTTTATCGTATCGATATTGAAGATCCATTAATTTGAGTAATGCCTTCTTTGCATTCTGGAGACCACCCTTTGTTCAGTCAAATGCAACAAACTTTTATGGTCTATCATTAGGATAAATGGCTGACCATGCAAATAACATCTCCATTTATCAACTGCCATGACCATAGCCAAGCACTCTTTATCATAAGTGGATAATGCTTTATTCCTAGGACAAAATGCCTTCTTGAGAAAAGAAATGGGGTGACCTTCTTGCATTAAAAGCGCTCCCATCCCATTGTCACTTGCATTTGTTTCTATGACAAAGGGTTTTGAGAAATCCGGTATCCTCAAGACAGGGGCTTGAATCAAGGCATTCTTGAGCAATTGAAAGGATTCTTGGGCCTGTGGAGTCCATTGAAACAAGTACCCCTTTCTTCTTGGTTAGGAGTCAATGGTTTACTAAGAATCCCATAATGCTTGATGAACCTCTTAACCCGGTCAATCCAAGAAAACCCCTCACTTGTTTGAGATTTGTTGGTGCAGCCCTTTGCTGTCTTGCCAAGATCTTGGCTGGCTCGATGAAACTCCTACGAAAGATATCACATGGCCCAAATATTCAATGTTGTGCTTGCCAAATTCACACTTTGACTTTTTCAACAGAACCGATTTTCTGTAAAAAAGAGTAGACCTCCCTTAGATGCTTATGATGATCTTCCAATGTCTTGCTGTATACTAGAATATCATCCATGAAAACCAGGACACTTTTCCTGAGTAATGGGCCAAAAATGACATTCATAGCTCCCCGAAATGTGGTTGGGGCATTTGTTAAACCAAAGGGCATCACCCTAAATTCATATAATCCTTCATGAGTTTTAAATGCCGTTTTGAATTCCTTCCCTTCGCAATCTTGATCCGTGATATCCGGACCTACAATCCATCTTTGAAAAATAACCTACACTGCCAACTCATCCAAAGAGCTCATCCACCAGCGGCAAAGGATGCTTATTCTTGGCGGTTATAGTGTTAAAGGCAATCGTCTATAGTCAAAATACAAAATCTCTATGTCCCATCTTTTTTTCTTGACTAGCAAGACTTGGAAGCAAAAAGACTAACACCGTGCCTCATAATACCCGAGGAGGCCAACATCTCCCTTAATTTGCCTTTCAATCTCATTTTTTGAAGTGGTGCATACCTATATGGTCTCATGTTAACCCGGGTTGTGCACCAGGTATAAGAGGGATATGATGATCATATGTCCTAGATGGAGGTAACTCCACTGGATCTTGGAACAAGTGATCAAACTCAGTCAAGAGACTCTGAATAAGATTAGGTGGCTTGTCTTGGGGCGGTATATTAGGAACAAGCCCGATCTGCTTGCGAAATGGCCATGATCTCAACATGGTCTCTTTCCATAGGACAAATAGCTTGTCTGAGAATATTTGATGGACTAACTTCTTCTTCAACAGTCCTTTCAATTTATGAGCTCCAGATTTGTGGACATCTCTGCACCTCGAGAAATGCCTTGCAATTGCACTCTCTTTTGTTGACATGAATTTAACCAACTTTTCCTCAATGAATCCACATTAGACTATGTTGTTCCAACCAATCGACTCCTAGAACCATATCATACCCCTTGATTGCCAATACTCTAACATCACGAACAAATGAATGGCCTCCCATCTGCCACGCATGTTTGGAACTAGAGTATTTATCATGGGTGACCATCGCCAGTAGTAAATTGCATAGCGGTGGACACTTTGGCGATGTTGGTCAATTTAGAATGCGTCAGAATGCGGGGAGCAATTAAGGTACAAGGTCGAATCTAGCGAGGATCAAATTTATTGTGTCCCAATGACTCCTTGAAATCTCGAGTTCTATTTTTCTTGGACTCGGATGTTTTAGTTTTACGAAGGAAGATTGTGCTCAATAGCCATGACAACTGGCTAGCTTCGGGTTCGATATCTTCATCTAATGGCATAATCAAGGGTCTTCCTCCACTTGCACAAAGACCTCAACTAACTCCCCGAATAACATGTATTGGAACATGAGTGGGGCACTGATGATTCTTGCACTGTCCATTTTTTGCCACAAACAAAGCACAAACCATTAGCTCTCCTAAATGATTTCGGAGGCTAACTTATCATCTTTAGATTTTTTGGCGTTTCAGGTCTTCCTTCTTACGTAGCAACTTACCACCATCTACCATTCCACGATTCTTGTCTTTGGAACTTCCCAAAAATTTACCGCTCGCTTGCTCTTGTGGTATAACTCGAGTTCTTGCATCAAGGCCAAATCAACCGCATCCTCCGCGGTCTTAGGCACATGCAAAATGATGGCCGCCACGATGTCATCCTTAAGACCACCAACAAACAATGATATGAAGAATGTATCGGCATAAGCGAGTTGTTCAGCAAAATCCATGAGCCAACTCTTCAAACTTCTAAAAATATTCTATCACGAATCATCTTGCCTCGGGTTCTGCGCACTGGTGGGAAGCGGCTTATCTTGATCTTGATCATAATGAGCAATAACTTGCTTGCATTGGACCCCAATCCCGGAACCTCGGCGTCTCTCCATGGATGTTAGCCATGCTCGGCGAGCCCACAAAGTTGAGACGAGCAAAACTGGTCTTCAATGATGCATGCCACCGTGCGGCTCAGTAAGTCTCGCATCGAAGATCCAAAACGAGGATTAGAGCCATCAAACTTCAGAAATTCCATCTTAGACGGGAGGAATGTAACGTGGGGGCACAATCACGAGAATAAGCATGATCATCGGGTCGAATGAGGTGAGTCTCGGATGCATACCGGCGGGGGGTGGTGGGATGACCCATGGTCAAAGGGCACGTCCCGATGGAAAGAGGAGGGCGGTGCCGTTGGGCATTTGAGTGGAGGAAGCGGCGGGGATGGTGGCGCCTGCGACGACGAGACGGGGAGGTGCCGTGTTAGAGAGGTGCGACGGTCCACCCGCTTGTGGTGAAGCGGTGAAGCGGTGGGATGCATTCTCGAAGCGGATTCTCTCTCATTACTCGACTTCGCCCCTCGCCCGCCCGCTCATACTTCGTCGGTGAAGTCCGCGATTGTCGCGGGTTTCTTTTCCGAGTCTCCGGTGATTCTTTGTCAACGTCTTCTTCATCATCTCTCGGCTTGTGTCGAATCGACTAGTGTGACCGTGGCGTCGCCATGAACTCGAATCGTGCTTCGTCGGCTTTCGAAGGCGCCGGCCTCCGATCTAAATCATTCCAACGATGTGAAAAAAAAATTAGGGTGGAAAAAAAGGAGAATCGATAGCTTTGATACCAATTGTCACGTTGAGCGTCGGGATTAATTTCAGCAAAGAATGGGAAATTTGGAGGAATTAGGGCTAGAACAGAGAACGGAGAAGGAAGAGGAAGGGCGACCAGGTTGGGAAAATTTCAGTTCTCATTCGATATTTTCCACGGCCGGCGGGACGGCAATAAATACAACCTAAATCGGGCCGAGCCCCTGCCTACACGGGCCAAACCCGATTAACACCTCCAACCCAATGTCCGGCAATGGCCTAAAGTCATGAATCGTTTACCAATGGAAATCAACTCAACACCTACATACTCGAATACACCTTGATCGGGAGAGGTCATGGAGTTAAATGACATTTTCCCGAGATTTTGCATGCACACGCGAAATTACAAGAGGGAGTATTTATGAGGCGCCGCCGCACCAACGGTGGGCTCTATCATAAGGAATCAAACGGAATCACAAGGAAAAATGAAGGCAAACGGAATTGACATCACTTTGTGTACATCGGCGAACCGGTCGAAATCGGGAAATGAGACCGCCGGCTAGGCACACTCCGAGCTAATAATTAATCTCAAGATCACGCTTCATTAATTATCTAATTCATCCATCCATCATTTCATTCGGGAGGAGGCTCCATAAGCGATCGGGTGGGAGCCGGATCGTCGGATCGATCGCCGCTACCGAAATTGAAGAAAATGAAACAACTCCCTTCCTTCCTCGTTCGTTCAAGAAGGGAGGGAGGGACAAAATTCAATACGACGAAGAAGCAGCCGTCGATCGACAAGAACAAGCAAAACAAGCACCTTACAAAACTAGAGCAATGCGGGCGGTGGCGGCGGTTGTAGTAATCTTGGCGGTGGTGGCTAATTCACGGTGGAGTATAGAATCGATCGGCGCCGGCAATGAGAGGGTTGCGGGATCTTCACTTGACTTCACTCGGACGGCACCGCCATCTTTGGCGAGTGACGGGAACTGCGGGAGCGAGCGCGGCTCCGCGCCGCGCCCGGGGGCGGTGGAGGAAGAATCCCTCGGGCATGGCCGGCTCGGCCTCCTCGGAGGACGACGAATTCGGCGCAGGCGTCACTGCCGCCGGTCGATGTATGAGATGATGAGATGCTTGAAGTCGAGGGGGTCTAGGCGGCGGATCTCGGCGTGGCCCTCCCGTGGCGACGGCGGCGGGCTTCGCCAAGCGATGTGGTCATCTTCATGTTCTTCATGTTGCTCGCCGCTCGTGCGACTAAAGACGGCTTCTTGGGGCACGGCCCAAACCGGGAGTTAAAGCAACGGTTTAGATTTGTCGTCGTCGTTAGGCGTTTCTTGGCGAAGCTGTTCGCGGTGAGCATCCGGGCGACCCGCGAACGAGGTGGTGTCGGCCTGGATGAAGGTGGTGGGGAATGGGGTGGTGTCGATGGTGCACGGGATGGGCCTCGGGGGACGGTGGGAGGTTGTGGCCGGGTGCTTGCACTGCGCACGGTGGTGGCCGGGGTGAGATGGGGAGGTGGGCGGCGGCGACGAGGAAGAGATGGAAGAGGAAGGGGGAGTTGGGGTCCCTGGCGAACCGGGGGAGGAGTTGCTTGGTGGAAACCTCCATTGGAGTGTGGGTTTTGGCCGGGTTGGTGGAGGCCGGAAGAAGAGGGATGGCCGTGGAGGAAGGGAAGCAGAGGACGGAGGAGGAAGGAGGATTTGAGTGGAGGAAGAGGGTGGGGAGGTTAAGAAGAGAGGACATTTGGGGAGGGAGGGAGTTAGAGGTGAATTGCTTTTGCTTGTGGTGTGAGTGAGACTTTGGATGCATTCTCAATTTCTCTCTCATTACTCTTCTTCCCCCCCCCGCCCCCCTCTCAAGTCTGTTTCATTTTGCGCGGTTTCTTTTCCTTTTCTCTACTATTCTTTGTCTCCTTTTTAGCTTCTTTTCTCCGCTTGTGTTGGGTACTAGTGTGGTGGTGGCCTATTGGGGAAGCGAAATGGTAATCTTATGAAAGTACTCCCTCCATTCTAAATCATTCCAACAATTTCAAGATTCTTAGAGTTTGACCAAAACTATAGAGATAATTATGAAGATTTGTTACATCAAATTAAGTATATTATGAAAATATAATTAATGAAGAAATTCAATGATACTTACTAAATAAAGTTATTATCTTACCATATAAACTTGATCTAGGACATGAAATACTTTGACTCTCTAAAATTCTTGGAATGACAAAGGAGTATTTAGCCTCGGGTTCCTCATGCTTAGACTAGCTAGTCCACTAAAGGTTGAGATAAAAAAAAAATTATCAACATAGCCCCTACAAGAGTGCTCAAATTTGAGGGCCTTCATTCGCCCTTCTCTACTAGGCCCTCATTCCATGAGGCTGGGAGGGAGCCCCGTACTCGGGTTTATCATATTGGGCTTGTAAGTTGTTTCATATTCTCTACTCACACGTGCGTGTCGTCGCTCGACATCCATCCTTTGGCTCATGGTTTCTACATCAACAACATTTGGCTCGGCCTCCTCTAACATTACATCTTGGAAGGTATGTCCTCGAGATGCCTTGCTCGGCCAAAACTCATTGGACCCCCAGATGACATCCCCCTCCCAACAATTTGTTACATCCTCCTTCACCATATCCCAAAATAATAAGGGAATTTATTTTGAGGGCCTAAAGCTTTAGCCCCCTACAAAGTGCTATTTTCTATCCATCTTCATGCAAGGTTTATACTCAATCTTCACTCGTAGTATTAGCATTAACAAGGTAAAAACATCTCCATCTTCATGCAGAATAATTTTTATTAGGACGGTGAGTTTTACCAATGTTTTTTCCTACTATTTGATGTTAAAGGTCCAACTTCAATATTTTTATTTGGTCCAACTTTTAATTAGATTTGATGGTTTCATGAGTTTTCTTTGATTAAATTTGGTTATAGAGGTTAGTGGTTTCATGAGTTTTGTTTGATGAAATTTAGTTTCATGAAAAAATTCATTAAGAAAATTTAACATCTTAAATAGTGGATGAAGTTAGTGAAGAATGATGATCAAAGGTAACCATGGTTTTTAAAAGTAAACATGGATTTTTGGATATCCTCTTAAGGTTATAGTCTACTATCCTCTCCTTAATCTCACTCCAAGCTGTGTTGCCCACAGCAACGTGTAGATTTAGATGATCATTTATGCAATCATAGCAATTTATAGTGCATTCTAGTGTCTATTACCTAATTCCTTTAAGTAAAAAGAACCTTGAGGTTTTAAATAAAAGGTATAATATGCGAAAGAGTTCCAAGGGATTAGATTTCATTAAGATGTAACCCCTTTTACAATTAAGACCTCAACCTAAAGTAAGATTACATCGAAGTACGCCACTAGGTCTCTACCCTTCGTCTTCCTTTCAATCGGCGTCCCATTGCTTCGGGGAAACTCCATCGCCATGGAACAACACCAAATCCGAACTTGGTTCTCACCAACGAACACTCCACGGATGTGGAGGCCGCAAAAAACACCGTATGCTTTCGACCATTGAAGAGGGTAAAAGGCGATGAAAGCACATCGACCATATCTTCTGATGGATGAACCGCACGTACCATCCGTCGCCGCCATTATCCATCACCAATGGCGACCGAAAAAAGAAATCCATCGCCGCTAGTGGTAGCACCAACGACCAGAAAGACTATCCCACCAGAGGGGAAAACAGACCCAATCCCTCCTTAAATAGTTGAGAAGGGAAACCTACAATTACCCTATTCAGGTGCACTCCGGCTGGACATCGACACAACGATGGATAGAGCCGCATACGACAACCACCGAGAGGAACACCGTGAAAACACCAAAACGAAAGTGGGACATGTCCTAGACATGGCGGCCCCCTCCCTCTCGGGGCCGGCAAGATCACCGGAGGGAGAAGGGGGGAGTGGGTGGCCTGCGGCCGGGAGCGCTCTAGGGTTTGGCCTTGGAGGCAGGAGGCGATAGCGCTGCTCTCCTTATTTTGTTCGGAGGTATGATTGAGCTAGGAGAATATGGCCCTGTTTGGTTAAGTAGTCCTAGGACTTTTTCATTGTCCTAGGGACTTTTAGAAAAGGACTCTCAAGGAGGAGCTTCTAGGGACTTTTAGTAAAAAGTTGAAAAAAAAAAGTTGCTCCTATTTGGTTTTGTAGAGACTAAAATAAACTTTTTTTAGTCGCGGCTCCAGAAAGACTCTCCAAACAGGGTCTATATATGACATATGCCAATGTTGAAGGTGGTAACACGAACTTCATACTTTTGCTTCTTATTATACAATTCTAGACTAGACGGTGTAGGAGCACGTGCTAAGGCCTTCTTTAACGCTCCACTCTGGCGTGCTACCCCAAGTGTCACATCTGTATCTGTTGTCCATGTCACATCTATGTTAGCCCCACGAAAGTGTCGAGGGATGCTTATAGAAGAGCCGATGTCCTCAACCGACAAAAAGAACGGGGCGAGAGGCGAAGAGCGTTGCAACACACACATCCCATCTATACAGACCACTCCTCGCACGAGCAATGCACCAATCGGTGAACGAGAATCCGGAAGCCAAAGGGGACTAGTAAAATCAATTTTACAAAGAGAAGCAGGTGGAGGGGATAGGTAAAAATAATATATTGCCTGCCTTGGGAGAATAGTGGTTTGAAATGACTCTTGTCTATCTAGATTGATGGGGTTGATATCTAAGTGTTGACTGCGTTGTGGCGGCCCTAATAGATCGGTCATTGTGTACATATTGGGTGCACATGCATGTTTTAGACTTTTTGTGGCCAAGATATTGCATGATATAGCGTAACCAAGAGTAAAGTGAGAGGCATTTAAATTTACCCGCAAGATGCCGTGGAAAAAGCCGGGAAAGCGAAAACTCGGAAGGCCACTTCTCCGGCCGTTGATACTTGAAACGGAGAAAGACAAGACCCCGGCCAACCCAACGCTTGCTAGGAAGATGCCCTGGGTTTTTCGAGTGAGACACGGGGAGCACTTGAGCGCTTGTGGTGCTTGCTCATGGCTCATTTTGGATCACGTCTCCCCGCGTTACGAATGGTCCAAAAGATTCTCGTGCCGCCGATGGGGGAAAAAAAAAAAAAAAAAAAAAGAGGCTGCATCCATGGACTTGACAAGCAAAAGCTCCCTATTGACTGACTCTACCTCCACCTGCCGCTGCTGCAGCTGGGCCAAACCCCCAATGATTCCTCCTGTCGTGTCCTGACTGACTGCCGCCTCCTACCTTTCTTGGGCTTTGCATTGGCAGAATTCTTTTGCCCGGTGCCGTGTGCATGGCCGAGGCTCAGCTCATCAAACTGTACTGGTACTAGGTTAGCAGCAGTAGCACAGACGGGAAGGGTGTTGTAAAGATGCAGAGTTTTACCCGTTTTTGCCCGTAGTCTCTGATGATTTTTCCTATCTCCGATAGTATATTCAAAACCATGATGATTTTCGCGTCATCCCGAACAGATTCTGGGATGATTGTGGAAAACCGAATCGTGTCCACGGACCAAATTTGAGCGCACGATGAGAAAAAAAAAAGGGAGGAGACTGAAATAAAGCCGGCATCCAGTTCCCGTTTCAACGGCTACGAGAACGGAATCGGGCGCTCTAGATTTGACTATTCCTCTCCGGGCTCTAGGCCTCCAGCCACCATCGGCTGGCTACATTCGGCCAACACATTGCGTGCCACCTAAGACGCACAGGAATCGCTGGAAATGATGATGCTGTTGGCCACATTTTGTTTCGCTACTAGTAGTACTCTCTCTGTCTTAAAAAGAGCATGATTAATCATCTGTCTTATTCATAAAAGTTCTAAAATTTTTATTTATTTTTTTATAACTTACATTAGAGATACTTTAATATTGATTTATTGATTTTATAATTGACATAAAAAAATTAAATAAGACGAAACGGTCAAACATAATGTCTAAAAGTCAAAAATGATATTTTTTTTTGGACGGAGGGAGTACAACAAAAGCGAAAAAGTCTGATGTAAACTTGTTTATATCTGGATGGATGACGCGATATATCGGCGGTCTACTGTACTAATGATAATACAGTAGGACTGTAGGAGATTAAATTAAACATCTAATTAACGTCCTGTGTAGACTCTAGAGAGAGAAGGGCCGGGAGTAGTCTTGAACAAGCAAGACAAGCAACTGTTGAAACTTGCCAATCAAATCACATAATTGAGAGTTGAAAGTTCAAATAATCGCGGCACGCACCAATGCTAACAAGTTTTCTCAAACTTGCCATTCATTGGCCCTGTTTGGATCCAAAGGCTAGAGCTAGTTTGAGCTAGTTTGAAAACTAACCCAAAAGTATCCAAACAGGGAGGGGCTAGAGCTAGTTTTTTGCAACTAACCCACCCCAAAAAACTATCCCCTCCAAGGGATGATTATTTGAGCTAGTTTGCATTGGGACCATTAAAAATACTTTTTTTACCACATCGTATCCCCTCTCGCCACCACACAAGAGCCGCCGAGCACATTAAATCAGATAGTGAGATGGCTTAAATGAGCCAAATAAATAAAAATTATATTTATTGTCAAACTAGCTCTTGTATCAAACACCTTATGGGATAGAGTTAGTTTAGGCTAGAGTTAGAAACTAGCTCTAGCTCTATCTCTAGCCGAGCTAGAGTGATCCAAATAGGGCCATTGTCTACTATCGATGGTATTTGGAACACACAAGCTCAACACATTCCAAGCTATGCGCACATGCAACTGCTGCTACTACTGCACCCACCACGGAATGCGTATGTGGACAACACCGCTGTACGTACTCGAGTTCGAGCGCACGCACCCGCCTCCCTGCCACAAGGCCACGGAGGCACAGACCCTCTCGGTGCCTGCCGTGCGTGGTTCCTATTTTTTCCTACTAAAACGTCGCAAACTGCTTCATCGTCAGTCGTCACTAAAAAACAAACACAAAACTCGTCGACCCATTCGGCTGCCGGCCCCGGCCGCACGGACGCACACTGTGCGCGGAATCGATCAAATCATCAGTGTCCCCACGCCAGCGGGACGTGCCAGCGAACACCCTCGCAAAAAACAAGCACTCCCCCATGGCGGACACTGTCTGGCAATGGCAATGGCCTTGGAGTGCACTTCAGAGTTGGGACTCGGTCCCAGTGCAGTGGCTCCCGCTCGCTTATTCCAGTCCCCGGCGATGCGGGGTGGCTCGTCGTTTTCTGATCTGGGAACGCATGCCAATTGTAGATTGGCGCTGCGTCTCGGCTGCCAATTGTAGATTGGTTCCAAATGATCGTTTGCTAGTGTGGTTGCATATCTTCTGTTTGGGTATGCATTAGCTTTGCGTTCATTCCTGGTGACTAGTCTTTTGGTCTCTGGTGGTGGCCGGCAGTAGGAGGGAAATTGGCGTTTCTGCGTCTGGAGCAGGGCCACTAAACTTTCTTTCATTGACCAACAAATCAAGTGCGCAGCCACACCCACACTTCCCGGCTTGCAAATCCACATCTAACAGTGACCATGACAAGGCCACACCGCTGCTGTCACTCTCAGCTAGCCCCCCACGCTACACACACACTTCCGTTTCGGCTCCCAAGCAAGTCAGTGCCGTTATGACTTGGGTCTTGTTTAGAGGGCAAATATTTGGAACCGAATGTCACATCTCAGAAGACGCGTTTGTTTGTTAGTGGTAAATATCATCCTACCAGTAGAATAATTAGCCAAAAGAATCGCCTCAGAATGCATATCTAAATTGTGTAATTAGTTATTTTTTTTACCTATATTTAATACTTCAAACATACGTCTTTTGGTGTATTTAATGTGATGTATGGAGAGAGTGAAAAAAAAGGTTAGAATTTCTAGCCATCTAAACAAGGCCTTGGGATCGAACAGCCACCAAGACGCACAGACAGTCTGTAGCGGAGTGGAGCAACATGCGCTTGTGCTGTTGGATCGATCAGATCAGTGTACCCAAACCAGACCACCCAACATGGATGCATGGTACGCCTCCCACAGTCGACTGCTGCTGACTCACTCCCCAGTCCGACCCCCCTGCGGTTCGGTTCCAGTTCCATCCTCGCTCGCACTTGTCGTGGTCTCAGGGACCACAGCAGCACCGCACAAGTGGAGGACCAGATCGATCCCATCTGGATCTGGTGCTGGTGCGGCGACCGCCGGCGAAATGCATTGTGGTGGTGGTGGGGCGATCCAGCACCAGTTCTTCTATCCTTTTGGTTATATATATATATGCTCTCTTTCACTAAATCTTTGTCCCCCACGGTTGGGAGCCAGGGCTCACCATCATCACCAAGTAGCATTGTTGTGCCGGTGGAGAGACAATCCATGGTATTTCGGGGGGAACACATAGCAGTAGCGTGATGGCAACTTGGCCGGCATCTGCTGCACGACAGAGGACACGACGGTGGACAGGCGCGGTCCGAGCCAGCTTGGATCCCATCCCTTGCCAACATGGCGCAACAGGACAGGCTAACCATGCATTGACCCGATGGAGAGAGACCAGTTGCTCGAGATGCCCTACAGCTACAGGACATTCCTTCTGAAAGGTTTATGACCTTCTAGAGTTTTGTTCTGCTGCAGCAGAGTTACTAGGTGCTTCAGATCTACAGTACCTACGTACAAAGCGATAGGAGTATGACACATGAACACACTCCAAGGCCTGCTTGACTTTCAGAGCAGCAAGTGAATCAGGTGGGCAGGTCCTTTCTAAAAAGGGTATGGAGTTGGGAAGCATGACAGAGAAATGGGAGCGAAAGCTGAAGAAATTGCGTGACACCAGATGTTTTTCATGCACAAGACAGGATGGCAGCTGAAAAATATGGTCAGATGGATACATGGAGCCGATCACCTGCAAGGCTGCTACCAACAACGGTTATTAGGTGCACCTGTTTATACCTCAGATAACAGCACCTGTTGAACCGGTTTAATGGTGCACTCACTGACTCACACAACTGACCTCCAAGTAACAGAAACAAAACAAGCACACAACATATGCTCAGGCTGAATGTATACACCACTGTTGAAAAAATCACAATGTTCATACTAGTAGTGCTGGGTCTTTAGATATCTGTATAAAAAGTTTCACAGGACCTGTTCCCAAACTAATGAGATCAGAACTCTAAGCCAACAGTTTTGTATTCAAGAGTTATCGACCATAATCAATAATATCAAGTCTTGAATATGAACAAATGTAAGTGATACAGAACTTGTCAACAACAAGGAACTTGACAGAGTGGTACAGACATCAAGAGAAAATAGGTTATGCCAACAAAGATATATGAGACTGGGGATAAAGAAGAATGGGCCATCAGCCCCCACCCCCGGGGCTTAATGTACGTCTGAGGGGATTCATTAAGCTCATGAATACAGGCCTGAGGAGATGTGCTCCGGAAAGATCATCATTACAGAGCCCGGGATATGTTCTTAAACTCGTTCAAACAGGACAGCAAAATTTTCTGACGTTTGAGAAGACATTGGCGCTCATTCTGGATAGCATCAACTGCCCCAGGCGCAACAAACATGTCCATGAACTTGTCATCATTCACAGCGAATAGTTCGTAGCCAAGTGCCAGAAATAACCTTTCACGGCTGCATTTCACCAGTGGAAGAAACACGTCAGAAATAACTTAAAACATATTGAGCAGGCATTTGTGTATGTTAAAAATGGCTACAGTGTACTAAGTTACTAACAAACTGATACTGGACACACTACAGACCTACTAGATGTGCTAGCAGCTATACCGAAAATTGATTCAGGCAGTCCAAATCTAATCTTAATTTAGTGCCCAAAATAGTTAAAAGTGCAACTTTCATGGATATCAGTAGACTGAATTCCATTTTGTGACTGTTATTCACATGCAATCAATTGGTTCTGTAGCGGTTACTGGTTAGTGAATATGATCATGCGCTCAGCCAGTTAATAAAATCAGTTGTGAGTTAAGTGACAGGTGATCTAGAAACGAGTATCGGTGGATGTGGTCAAGTAGCTGAAAACATCAACTTCAATATGTATGTCATAGTAAACTCACTAACTGAAGAAAGCAGAAAGAGTAACAAGTATGGCATAAATATCAGTTTGAACATACCATGGTGTTAAGAATCCAGAGTTCAATGCAGAGGGGATATTTCTCTCAATCAGGACTTCTCGCATTTTGGCAAAGTGTTGAGCAGATATTGCGCATATGGTGGAGTATGATGACCCTGACTTCGAGCCCATGTCATCAGCACCAATCATACTGTTATGGTGATTTCTGTTTGTATATACTGCCATCCTTGCTTGTCTTTTCCTTGGGCCACCATCATTTGGGATCCCATTATCTTTCTTCTTACCACCATGTATATCAGATGGCAGATCAGGAGAAGGCGTCTCAGGTACTGTTAGCTGGCTTTCTCTGAGAACCTCCTTTGACTCATTCCCTTTATTAGGCGGTGTCATATGCTGCTGATCTCTTGGAGGCAGGTTCTCCTGAGCTTCCTCTAATGCTGATCCACTGTCTGCTAGATCAAAGGATGTAACTCCAGTAAAGTGATTAAACCTACTCATGGAGTTTGCAACAGATCCAACACCACTCAAAAAGTCGTTGTCATAGCAAATGTGGGAGTAGGGGCTCGTAAACAGAATCAAGGTGATGACGCACTATCTGCTTGCATTCCTTGGACAATTCGTTGACAAACTTATAATATGAGCACCGGAGAGCAGCAAGAAAGCCAACATAACTATCCATATCGTCAGCATTTTGATGATCTGTTGTCCCAAAAAAAAAAAAAAACATTTAGCAAATGGTGAAAGGTAATAATACCACTTAGTTGCAAAAGTGACAGGACATGGTGGCTTATATCTTCAAATGATGAATACAAAGTAGTAGTGCTGACAATGTAAAAACTGACAGGACATGGTGGCTTAAAGCTTGAAAACAGTAACACTGCAATTGATCCACATCTTAAATCAAAATGCTGGGAAACATGTAGCTCGCCAGTAAATAGCCATGCTGTTATGGAAAATTGATCAATAGTCATAACAAAAGTGTGAATAATATGAAGTTGGGAATGCAGATGAGTAAAAATGTGGTAGAGAAAAATGTGATCCCATTTGACAAACATGTTGAACAAAATATAATCTACATACTAAACTAAACAGTGATACCAAGGCAAATGTAGAAAGCAAGATGAACCAGCATGAATAGAAAGGTCAAGCTCTTACATTGTGAGTCCTTATTGCGGTTGCGCTCCATAGCAAGATCAAACAGACTTCGTAGGACAAATGCAAGCCGGTCACATGCAGTATCAATAAGAGGAGCAAGCCATGATCGTGCAGCCGCCCGAGCTATCTCAGCTGCTGCCTCAGCCAACCTACTGCTTCCACCTCTTCCAGCATGGGCAAGTAGTATGTTCGCAACCTAGTGACATTAGTATATATAAGTAATTCTCCCAAAAAATTGTGTGAATATGGTTCCAGGCTAAAGGGTACCTTCTCCCTTGACACTTGTGGGCATTCCATTGAATATGTTGCACAGCGAAATTCATGCATTACTCTCTCAAAAGCTGCACCACCATGCAGCTTAAGGCTGGCGTTGGCAGGTTTTACAGGCATATTAATGCCAGGCCAGCTGCCAATACCACTAAGCATTTGCTCCTCCTCCGTAGTTTTTCCCCATATTTCTGGAGCTGGATCAGCAGCTCCGTCAAGTAATGCATGCTTCGGTACCAAAAGGAAATGTCAATTAGTTCAAGTCCAATTGTCAGCAACATAAACGAGAATGTTAATAAGTTGCATGGTGTTTATAATACCAAGTGTTTGCAAATAGAAGCTGCATGAAGCATTGCCAATCTCGGAGCTGAGAGACATCAGACGTTGCTTGTAGTTTGGTATCTAGCCTTGTTAGGTCCATTGAGACTTCAGTGCACCTCTGGTCTAACAATGCCAGGGTAGCTGGAGCTGCTTCTTTGTACCTCTTCTGAAGTTCAGATTCGAGGTACTTCCTGAGGCAGCTGAACCCAATGTACGATCCATATTTCTCTTCATTGAAACCCCTTTGACATTATCTCGCAAGTGACGTAGCACATCAATATCAACCTGACAGATCTGCCTGCGGAACTCCTCATTGGAAATTGTTCCACGGTCCTTTGGAAGAGCCACGAAGAACGGGTGGATGTTATCCCCAAGGTAGCCACTAGCACTCAGGAAGTTATCGACCTCCCACTTCTCCGTGAATTCCTTCAAATGATCAAGAACAATTTCATAAGACGATGACACAACTTGTTCGCACTGAAGACAAGTCAAGCTCAAGACCGACTGCTCATTGTTCTACGGGCATACCTTGAGTCTGTTGTCAAACTTAGAGATGACTATCATGGTGCGCCTGAAAGTGGGATCAATCTCTTTAAGCGTGTCGAGCCAGATCGACGAGCACCACTCGACGCTGCTTTGCTGGAGGAACAGAACGAGGCGGTGGGGAGGGGTCGCGAGTGACTTCACCATAGACCGTATCTCATCCGGTGTGCTCTCTGGCTCGCCTCTCTTAGCCTGCAGCAAGCAAGCAATAACATCAGTCGGACAGCTGACCAACACCATCACTGACGTCTCAGAACTAAGAAGCCCCAAAGTTCACCTCTGTACCTTAAGCACGAAACCTGGGGTATCGATGATTGTGAGGTTGGGGCAGTGGGCGTACTCAGCCCTCATGACGATGGGCTTGGACGAGACAGCGGCCTGGATCTGCCGGAGGTGCGATTCAGTCCGCTGCTTGATGAGGTCGGCGATGGCCGTAGCCATCACCATCGGGCTCCCGTACTCCTCGGAATCCTCGTCCTGCGACGCAACGCACAACAAACCACATCGAACAACAGCTCGTCGAGTTCACATTCATTACTAGACACGATCTGGGAGAAGCAACAGGAGAAAACCTAAGAGAGGAATCGGAGCACACGCACCTGGAATCGGCACCTGGGCTCGAGGGCGGTGGGGTCGTGGACCATCTGGAGGACGAGAGGACGGCGGGTGCCCATCTCGACCTCGCGGACGTTGAAGCGGAAGCCAAGGAGGGCCTCCAGGAGGGAGCTCTTCCCATCCGATTGGCCTCCTATCGCCACTATCTCCGGGATGGGGAGCTTCTCGCCGAACGCCACCGCCGCCGCCTGCAGCCGGTTGTAAGCCTCGAACCGTGCCTTCGAGTCGGCCGCGGCCGCTGCGGCCGCCGCCGACGCCGCATCTGCTGCCGCCCGGCGGGTGGATGGGGATGGTGACGGCGCCGGCGCCGATTTCAGGTTCGGCGTCCGGCTGGCCGCCGGGGACGAGAGGAGCTGGCCGCCATGGGGTGGGGAAGAGGAGGGACTAGAATTTGAAATGCGGCGAGGGATCGGATGGGATGTGGAGAGCCGTTCGGGTTCGGATGGCCGTTATATTAATGGATCAGATGGGCTAGGCTGTTCTGGCATGGAGTTGTACAGCCCAACTAGCCCATGCGGCTTCAGAACCGTTTTGCATAGAATTGATGGTGCCCACGTTTTCCTCAAATCAAAAGGAAAAAAAAATCAACGTCCACGTTAAAACGGAACTTTTTCTATATCTATCCGAGGTGCCTGATGATTTATTTTTTGCTGTTCAGGCAACATTCAATTTTAGCATTCTATGAAAAAAATTTACAAATTATATCTTGTGAGATACTTTGAGGCTTGCTTGAATGCTGTGTTGGGATGGGTTGGTGTGAAATTTAAACTAAATTCCACACCAACATACATGGACTAAGGTGGGTACATATACATTCAAACAAGGTCTAATTGTACCTGTTGCTTGTGCAAGACTCTTGCCTAAAAATTTCTGAAAATTCAGGCACCTAGAAATATAGCAAGCTTCCTGGGTCAAAATTATCTGGCCCTTCTAGCAATGTCAAATTGCATGTCGTGCAACCCAGATAACATGGCCTCTGATGCAGAAGGCAACTGCACAAATTCACAGCACGTTGAATACTTCAGGTTCAAGAGGTTCACATAAGAAATTATTGACAAACCAAGCAAGTCACTAAAAGAAACACATACGCAGCTGCTACAACAACTAAGGTCCTCACTCACTCAGCCATCAAGACTGGATATGTAGTCTTAAGTAATCCGTAGTCAAAATTCGATGCGGGATCAAAAGTTCACATCACGGCATCACCTGAACTTCTGCCGCCGTCTCAGCTCCCGCTGTATAGCCTTTTTCTAGCCTCGTCTGAAAATTCTACACTCTCTGCAGACAGAGCTTGGGGTCTTATGACACTCACTGAAGCACTGTTTTCTCCAGGTCCATATCCTGGTGGAAAGGCTTCCAAGTTTATACTCCTTGAGCCACCAGTTCCTGGATTCCTATAGAGCTATATCCTGGCAGGCTGACTTCACTCGAGATGGTTGAAGGACCTGTAAACATTCTCTGCTTGTTGCAGGTCGAAATCCACGAAGTCATATTGCCCTGATTTTCTCCAGGCCCGTATCCGGGCGGACAGGCTTCTCTTGAGATGTCTGTAGGACTCATAAACACTCCCTGCTCATAACTCGTATTCCAAGAAGCACCATTGCCCTGATTTTCCTGCCCATACCCTGGCGGGCCTACGTCTCTCGAGATGGTTGTAGGACTCGTAAACAATGGACTCGTAAATGCTCTCTCTTTTGCTGCTCATATACCATGGAGTGTTGTTGCCCTGGTTCTCTCCAGACCCATATCCTGGAGGACAGGCTTCTCTTGAGATGGTTTTGGGACTCATAAACACTCCCTGCTGGTAATTTGTAGTCCATGAAGCGTCGTTGCCCTTATTTTTTCCAATAAGCTCATATCCTGGTGGGCCAACTCTCTGGAGATGGTTGTAGGACTTGTAAACATTCTCAGCTCGCAGCTTGTACTGTCATTCTTCTGGTTTTCTCAGGCCCATATCCTGGTGGACCATCTTCTCTTGAGGTGGCCACAGGACTCATAAATACTCCCACTCGCAGCTTGTATTCCATGAAGTGCCACAGCGCTGGTTTTCTCAGGCCAATATCCTGGTGGACCAAGTTCTCTTGAGATGGTTGTAGAAGTAAGTAAACAATATTTGTTCACTGCTTGTATTCCAGGAAATACCACTGCCTCGGTTTTCTTCAGGCGCATATCCTGGAGGAGCAACTTCTCTTGAGCTGGTCGCAGGACTCATAAACAGTCTTTGCTCACAGCTTGTATTCCACTGAATCCCATTGCCCTGGTTTTCTCTAGGCCCATATCCAGGTGGACCAAGTTCTCTTGGAATGGTTGTAGGACTTGTAAACAATATTTGCTCACTGCTTGTATTCCAGGAAATGCCACTGACACGGTTTTCTTCAGGCGCATTTCCTGGAGGACCGACTTCTCTTGAACTGGTCGCAGGACTCATAAACAGTCTTTGCTCACAGCTTGTATTCCACTGAATCCCATTGCCCTGGTTTTCTCTAGGCCCATATCCAGGTGGACCAAGTTCTCTTGGGATGGTTGTAGGACTTGTAAACAATATTTGCTCACTGCTTGTATTCCAGGAAATGCCACTGACACGGTTTTCTTCAGGCGCATTTCCTGGAGGACCGAATTCTCTTGAACTGGTCGCAGGACTCATAAACAGTCTTTGCTCACAGCTTGTATTCCATTGAACCCCATTGCCCTGGTTTTCTCCAGGCACATATTCTGGTGGACTAACTTCTCTTGCGATAGCAGCAGGAGCCATCATCACACTCTGCTCACAGCTAGTATTCCTTGAACTGACCTCAAGAAAGTTTTCTCCAGGACCATGTCCTGGAGGTCCAGCTTCCCTTGAGATGGCAGCTGGAGTCATAGTTACTTTGTCTTCACACCTAGTATATTGGCTTGGTGAGACATCTTCTTCAATGCCTTCGTTAAGATTAATTTGGACCATCAACTTTTCAGAAATCATGTCATTTATATCTGCAGCTGGTTTATCTCTCAACCCAACATTGGGTTCAATTACTTCTATAGCATCAAAGGTTGCGCTATTATTATTCTCAGTTGTATTTTCTCCCGGATGTCTTTGGTTCTTGGCAACAACACCTCTTGAATAATGACGAGTAGAAGAGAACCACTTAGTGACCTGTTAGAAGAAACTATATTAAGACAAGAGGAACAATAACATCACAATAAGAATATAGAACAAAATTATTTAGGGTGGCAGTAATACCTGATTAAATGTAAGTCCTAGTTCTTGTGCCAGAACCTCTTTTGTTGCACGACAAGGATATGGATCTTTTTCAAAATGTTCCTTCAGCTTCTGTAAGAAAAATGCAGTGTCAACAATGTAATCTATATTAGACTACAATTAATTGGACTGATTTGTTAGCACAAAGCGATTCCAAGAAAAATGGGATAACAATTATAACTATACTAAAAGGAGAGGTGGATTATATACCTGACTAACTATAGGGCCAAAATGATATTTTGAGGCTTTGCCACTGCTGGCATTGGGCGAAGAACTACACTTTGATGCTCACTTGCAGAACCATGAAGCTGCTCGCTCTGAGTATGTTCATTATTCTGCTCCTTAGCTGCTTCTCTTGGGAACACCGTTTTGCAGAGCGTAGTGATTCAGCAAGTGATGCTTTTCATTGTCTTGTAATCTTGTTTTTCGTGGTGTGCTAAATGCGGACCACTCTTCATCACTTGACTCAGATGATTCTTGTCCATAAGACTCCTTTGGGCACATGAAAGGGAGATGAGTAAAGCTAAGGCATGGATTCAAAAGTTCATTTTCTATTTTCATATTCTGAAAAAAAAAAACACTCACTATCAAAACCTACCATCTCAATTTCTGTTCCAGAAAGTAGGACATCTTCAATATTACTTTGGTTAAGATTGCTCTGCACCACGGTTCCTTGGGAACAATGTCATTTCTATCCTAATCAACTTTTCCATCACCCCTTGGTTAAGATTGTTCTGCACCATCGGATTCTCAGGAACAATGTCACTTCTATCCTAGTCAACTTTTCCATCACCCCAGTATCGGGTTGTCTTGCTTGCATGCTATCTACAGTTGTGCTATCGTTATTCTCACTACTATGGCCGTCAGGATGCATTTCTTTTTTGGCAGAAACAACCCTTGAATAGTGACGAGCACTAGAGAACCATCTGGAGACCTGGTAACAGAAACTCGATCTATTAAGGAAGGAGAAGTATAACTACAACTCCAACAAGTGCATGGCACAGCAGAAAATTCTTGTTAAGGAGAACAAATGCAGAATTTATTACCTGATTAAATGTCAAACCTAGTTCTTCTGACAGATTCTCTTTCGTTTCACGGCTAGGATATGGATCTTTCTCAAAATGTACCTTCAATTTCTGCAAGAGAGATAATGGCATAACTGATCCCATGTCATGATTAATTGGTTCAACTTGTTAACACGAAGTAGCTTGGTGAAAGTCTAGACAACTAATGTAGCAGAGATATTTAAAAGTTTTCTATACCTGGGTAGCCACAGGACCAAACTTCCGTCCTGTGCTACTGCTGCCATTGGAGCGAAGAATTTCAGTTATCTGCTCACTTTCAGGACCAGACTTCTGTGGTGTATGTTCATTATTCTGCTGTCCTGCTGGTGCTCTTCTAGAGCACCGCTTTACAGGATGAAGTCTGTCACCAAGTGAATCTGTTTCACTGCCTTCTAATAGTTCTTTTCAGACCACTCATCATCATCATCATCACTTGAATTAGATGATTCTTTCCCATATGCCTCCTTTGCATTGCCAATTCAATAAATGGAAGAGATTAGAGAAAGGAGTAAGGCCAGAGCATGCATACAATAATTTTGTTTAGTTTGCAATGTGGTTTTCCTCTCCCTTCTTGCTGACCTAGCTTAACTTTGTTGGTCTTGTCTCTGCTTGTACAGCCTGTGCAGTTCTCTTAGTTGTAGCCCCCTCTTTGTACAGTGGTGTTGTTTCTTTTTTTTGTTGTTGATTTTTAATAAAATCCTTACAGTGGGAAATCCTTACAGTGGTGCTGCATTTAATTTTCAAAAAAAAATTATGATGTTACGATCCCTATCACTATTTCAAATACTCTTTATTTGGGTGCTTTTTTACCTTGTTATTTACTTGTTGGTTTTAGTGTCCTTGTTCGGTTTCATCTATAGCCTACTCCAACTTACTTGGGAATAAAAAGGATTTGATTGTCTTCGGTTAAGTGCCATTTTCTATGCACGTATGCTTGGCAGCATGAGCTAGTTTAAATTTTATTTTCTCGAACATGATGTTTATCATTATATTAATAAAACTAGCCTAGTTTTAATTTCTTGAAGCATTTTTCCCTTAATGATATGTAAATATATTCACCATGTGTATATTTCATGAACTTCTGCAATCATTAATAGAAAAAGCATGATGAGGGACATAATCTGATTTTTCCCCTTTGTAAGAAGCATTGGCTTGTGCTCTTGCTGCTGCTCAAAAAGAAACACAGGAGAGAAATAGATGGAAAAGGGGAAAGAGGTTTATGTTGTATATGGCAAAGAGACCAAGGTTGCTTGTTCCCAACCTGTCTATTTTGACTACATTGAACTATGAAACAAAGATAAGCATTTGATGTTTACTAGATGAAATAGGGTTGCATTCTTACCTTTTCCTAGTTCAGATATTGTTAAACTAGGCCTTGCATTATTCATATTAGGGTTTATCAAGAGGTAGAAAACACTAGATACAGAAAACATGTATTCATGGTGCGGGTTAAGTATGAGAGAGATGGCATACATACATCATATAGTTTTTGTAATCCAACCGTTCAACCTGCCGCCTGCTTGAAACTGGTAGCACCATGTCTTGCTTTAGCTCCGTGTCCATAAATGCATTATTGTCGTTTTCTTCATTAGAGCGGTTATTGGCAGCCCTGAGTTTCATTCTATCAGTGCGGTTTATCGCAAGTGATAATGGAGATGCCAAGACTTCATCCTGGCCGCAAGATTTAGCAATCTCAGCACAAAAGTCATCAGAGTCGGATGTGAAATCTGAGTCTTCTGAGTTCAATCCATCTTTTTGGTCTTCACTAGAATCTGGACCTGCTGGGTCGAAGTCACCATCCCCTGAGTCCTCCTCAAGGCAAGCCAAGGTCATCTGCTGTACTTGCATTATAGGAAGCAAGGTCGTTAGTATCCCAGTTCATCCTAGAGTATTATGATATATCCTACCAAGCTGAGAAAAAAAAACATCCCATCCCACTATGGCTCTTGAATTTCATAGTACCCCGATCCTACATGAAAGTTCCATATGATCCGATAAGTTCAGCAGGATCTTATATAGGATCATGATCCTAAGATCCTACATAATAATTGATTAAATGAATTTTTACATGGCGTGATTAGTCGTTCGTGACATATTATTTAAAGTTAAGGTGGATTGAAAATAAATGCCAACAAATTAAAATAAAAATACAAAAAGTCAAGTAAACTAATTAACACTATAGGCTTCAATCTTTGATAACATAGGTCCTGTATGGCACACAAGCTTTTACTTTTTCAAGCCATAACAGGTGCCAAACTGGCAGCTTACCAAGTGGCTTAAAAGTAGAGCTTATGAAGAATGAACTTTTTCTTGAGCGTGCCGCGAGAGTTGTGTATCATTATATTAAGAAAAAAAGGTGAGTAACGACCGGTGCAAAACCACACTACACCCCCATCCACCAAGCTCTCAAAGTAGCATGCGCGGGTAATAAAACTTGTAACTCTGAGGAATGAAGTAGGTAACAGCTTTTCTGGGCAGCGGCAGGAGACTAGCCTTTTCCTCCCACGCGCAACACTTCCA
Organism: Hyparrhenia diplandra; assembly: GCA_015847255.1. Classification (NCBI taxonomy): domain Eukaryota; kingdom Viridiplantae; phylum Streptophyta; class Magnoliopsida; order Poales; family Poaceae; genus Hyparrhenia; species Hyparrhenia diplandra. The sequence continues at coordinate 151,000 of JADLZK010000685.1, read as the reverse complement.
CCAGTCTGCCTCTCGACTTTCCGTCCGTGCCGTTCCCTTCACCCAAGCCACCCCTATCTCCTCCTTGCCCTGCGCGGCAATTTCAGAGGCGTGGAGGTTCCAGCGCCCCCAGCCTTTTCTCCTTTGGCTCAAGGGCCAAAAGCAAAGACGAGGGATGGGCTTATCCTGAGGCCTGAGCTTGAATTCTCCCACGCCTGTGTTCTTTGTCGCCAGCTCGCCTCCAGTACCACCAATTGCAAGCTCCCTCCTCCGAAATCCACTCGTCAGAGATTCCCTCGGCTAAGATCCACTGGACCAAGCTCCTATGCCCGAGCTCTCATCCAACGAGGCTGATTGCAACCTCCTCGTTTGGCACGACGATCGACAAGGGAGATATTTCTCCCTCTCCATGACATTTGGGCCCCATAAGAGAAAAAGCCAGCAAGCTGCCAAAACGGACAGCTTCTCCTTTGCATTTAGCAGCTTTCTAATAAGTAGCTGTTGCAGTAAGCTATTTTTTTTTCTCGAACACGCAGGAGAGCTGCGTATCTTTATAGCAGTAAGCTACTTTTTTTTTCGAACACGCATGAGAGCTGCGTATCTTTATATTAAGAAGAAAAAAGGGGCAAGAGCCCTTACAACACACACCCAAAACATGTTGCAGTAAGCTATCAGAAGCTAGCTTATAGAAAAATTTAAGCTGTGACAATCAGGCCCATATCAAAAATCTTTAATTAAAAATTATATATTGTAAAGTCGAATAGGATCTCATACTACAATCCAATTCTACGATGTAGTCTGATATTGCTAGGCAAAAACAATCCTAATCCTAACTGTTATTCCCTGCAACCAGGAAACAAGTGAGCAACCTGCTCACTGCTGCCCTCGACTGGAAAGAACAGACTTTCTGTTTTTCTAAAATGGTTTGGAATGCTCAAGCGAAGTGATGAAGTCTAAGACATCATAATCTGACCTTTGCTGTCATCCTCTGCAGAAAACCTGACTTCATTTACCATGTGCCCTTCAGTCAATGCAAGGTTGTCACTGTCCTTTATATGATCTGGCAGTATATCAGAAGCATCAACTTGTTTAGAACCATTGGCAATTGAAGCTGCCTCAGGGAAAACTTTCTGCAGAGATTAAAAGCAGTGTCATGTAGGGATATAATTTAGCCTCATTTATCTGTTTTATAGGTACTTCGTAGGTTTTTACCTCCCATGAGTCATGAATTGAGAGCTTGCTTCCTTGAAGTTCATTTAGTACACCTATAGAGTCAGCTTTGCACACACATGCAGGGCAAAGCCATCCTTCATCCCGGAGGTACTAGAAATAAAAACAATTATAAACGAACAACAGAGGCAATGACGATATGAGAACATAGGGGAAACCAATGTAGGGGATATTACTATCTTCAGTTAGCAAAGGAGGGTTCAAACAGTTCTGGTGGAATCCTCTGTCACAGGCTCCATCACAAAGAATGATGTCGTTTTGTAAAGTAACATCCTTTGAACCACATACGGCACAAAATATCTGAAAGATGAAACAAATTATCTCTGCACTAACTTGACAACCAGGCTTAAATAAGAATGTGAGATATCAAGAATAAATGAGACTGCCTACATCTTCGCTTGAAATTTCTCCTGCGGAATCAAACAAAGATTCTTCAAGCTTCCCCTTGGATAAAAAGAGTCCATATTTCGAAAAGCTTCCCGGATTCTCAACTTGCATTGGAGGATTTCTTCCTTGGCTTCGTTCAAGATCCTTCTCGGGTCTTATCTTTTCTAAACTGCACATTTATATCATCAACACAGTACATGACAAGAGGACACATTTGAAGTCTATTAATAGAATTACAGAAAAGCATATGAATATGAATTGCAAGATGTTCCCAAAATATTATAGGCAGATATGGAACATGGAATGCAGCCAGTATGCAACCAAGGTCCAAGATCTGTTCAATTTTCCATGCTCCTAATAAAAAACAGTATAACAGTTACACATAAAAAAAAAACCCAAGTTAGATACCCAGTATATGAAGATATTGTACACATTGTATCCTGCCTAGTACCAACTAGTTCTATCCTTTTTTGGATGAAGTGAACCAATAAATGCTCCAAATCAAATGGTAATTCTAGCAAAGGGGAAAATGCACAAAATGGAATTGAACAGCAATATGAAACAAGTTTGGATGACAAACCTTTGGCCTTTCCAACCTTCACTTGCATAAGCCTGAATAAAAGTTTGTTGATAGTTCATTCGTTTCAAAATATATCTAACTCTGTGACAGATTTTTTAAGTAGTCCTTGGGACTGGGGTTCTTTGAAGGCTTGCAATTTCTTCTTTTTGTCACAGTTGGTTCAGCAGAAGTACTATCATTTACAGGCTCACTACATGCCTCATTCTTCTTTCCTGAGGCAGAGCGAAGCACCCTGACACCAATCTTTGGACTATCGGTCTTTGAAATTGGCCCACCTTTTCTTTTCCACGCAGTTGGTCGAGCAGCAGTACTATCATTTAAAGGCTCACTAGATCGTCATTCTTCCTTTCTGAGGTAGAGCGAAGCACCCTGGGACTGCTCATAGGGCTTCCCGCCTCTAAGGAACTGCCACTTTTCTTCTTTTTAGCAGCTGGTTGACGAGCAGTACTATTATTTAGAGGCTCAATAGACACCTCAATCTTATTATTATTTGAGGCAGAGCGAAGCACCCTGATACTGCTATTGGGACTTCCCTCCTTTGAGCGACTGATACCTTTCCTTTTGTTTGCAGCTGGTTCAACAGCACCACTATCATTTAAAAGGCTCGGTACATGTCTCATTCTTATATTTTGAAGTAGATCGAAGCACCCTGACACTATTGCTGGGACTTCCCACCTTTGACGGACTGGTGTCTTTCCTTTTACTTGAAGCTGGTTCAACAGAAGCACTATCATTTAAAGGCTTGGTACATGTCTCATCCTTAGCTTTTGAAGCAGACCGAAGCACCCTGACACCACAGCTCGGGACTCCCGACCTTTGAGGGATTGGCATTTTCTTTTATTCGCAGCTGGCTCACCAGCGATCCTATCACTTAGAGGCTTACTGCATGCCTCATCTTTATTTTTTATTGCAGAGCGAAGGACCCTGACACTGTTGCTGGGACTTCCCACCTGTGAGGGACTGGCATGTTTTCTTTTATTTGCAGCTGGCTTATCAGGGATCCTGTCATTTTGAGGCCCTCTATGTGCCTCGTCCTTATTTTTTTGATGTAGAGCGAAGCAACCTGACACTGCTATTGGGACTATCCAACTGACTGCCACTTCTTTTTTCACAGCGGCCTGGGTAGCAACAGCACCATTCAGTGGCTCACTGTCCTTATTATCATTGGCTGAGGCAGAGCGAAGAACTCTACCACTACTATGCCCAGATCTCAAGGGATACCTGTTACTTGGTGACACTTCTGAGCCTTTCCTTCCCATTTTACAGTTGTAAGTGATAATCACAAATGAACATCCTCCACAGTAACTGCTAGGCCATCGAATATCAGAGAAACCTTCTTTAAAACGGTAGGTTATCCATTCAAAATAGATGTGTCAGGACCTAGAGTGATGAAAAAATGTGAATAATTAAGCTTCTTAATAGTGCCAACAAATGTAAGATGTTTTTCTGTTAATGCATATTTCCTCATTACTTACTTTGAATAGGTCTATTTTCTTCATGGCTCACAAAATAATGTAACTAAAACTTGAGGGAAAAAATGAATGTAAGAATGCAAGGGAGCACAGGATTCAACTAGTGGTGAACATAACCCAAGCAGCCGATACACATAAGTCAGTTCAAAACTAAATATATGCATCACACCAACTGCATGTATTCATGTCAATGTCAAAAATAAGTCAGATAGGTGATATATCATATGTCATATTCTTTATGTCGCCAACATGAGATGCTAATCTAAGAACAACTCCCTTGAAGGACAAGATAGACCAATTTCTTGATCAAAATTAGCACAGCATACATTGCCAGGATGATTTTGACACCATATTTCCATAACTAAACCAATACTAGCCAGGTTAGAGTTCCACTCCACCACTAAGACATCTGGAGCACACTAAACTCACCGCCTTCTGTACTGCAATTTGGATTGCGGGTGGGAGTTCAGGAGATGTACACCTGATAATTTATGGAAGAAATTAAAGAAGCAATTTAGATCATCCGAACCAAATATCTTAGGTTAGTGTATGGGTGCTCGGTTTCACATATTGTGCATGCTCGACAGCTCAAGCCAAAAACGGTCAAGCCCAATCGGACACCGTGTTCCCTAGTCCTGCCAAAAGCCCCAACAATTGCCGATATTCACATTCATCGAGACCCCCAACCCCCAGACGCCGAGATCCAGCGCTCGACAGCCAGCTCCGCGCACACGGAGGGAAGTCTGCGGCTCGTGCGGCGGCATGGCGGCTCCCCAGCGGCTCAGGGAGGATGCAAATCCAGTGACAGCATCCAGGTCAGCACCCCTTTGCCCCTTATCTAGATCCGCCACTGAGGAAGGGAAAAGAGGTGGGCAGACCTGACGGGTGCTCGTCGCCGGCGGAGTGCCAGAGGAAGACCGGGGCCCTGGCCTACGGGCTACGGCTGCGTCGTCGGTCGCCCAGTCGTCGCCAAGACACAGGGAGAGCTCACGCGCTCACGGTGTGGACGGAGTAACGGAGGCTGAACGGTGAAAGATGAGCGGTTAGCTCGCGGGAAAGGACTCTGCAGCACGCGTCACCGCCTGTCGAGTGGCGACCTGGATACTGATACTGATGTGCATCTGTAGCAGGCCGCGTGTCTAATCAAATTTAGGCACCCAGGCCTCGTTTAGATGGCTAAAAATTGTAACCGAATGTCACATCGCATAATCACCGTAAAGTTTCGTTTGTTAGTGGTAAATATTATCCTACCATAGAAGAATAGGCTCAAAAGAATCGTCCTCGCAATGTATATCTAAAACTGTGTAATTAGTTATTTTTTTACCTACATTTAATACTTTCAAATATATGTCTTTTGGTGTATTTAATGTGATGTGATGGAGAAAGTGGGAAAAATGTTAGAAATTTTAGCCATCTAAACAAGGCCCCATATCCTCCTCTCAAACCCCATCTTTATTGCCTCAAACAGCACGGCCCCAATCCTGGCAAAGAATGACAATCTGGTCTCGCAAGGCAGAGAGAAATCTCGTCCAATGTAAACCTCAAACTAAACAGAAAATTTACGATGGACCCAATCCCAAAAAAAAAAAAAAACCTATCCCAGAAAATAAGTTTGGATTGAAGTCGTCCCTTCTCATCCCTAAAGATGGTCATTTGGCCCGCGACGCGCTCCCCCGGTCGAGCAGGCAAAATGGCCCGTGCACTGCCCGGCCGGTCCGGGTGTACGGCCACGGGCAGCACGGCCGTGGGCCGGACCGGGGCCATGGGCCGCCGCCTCCCGTGGCGACTGGCGGCCAGGCGTGGCGGTTGGCCGTGGCGGCCCGGTGTCAAGCGCCTCCTTAGCCTCGCTAAAGGCCCAAAACATCACAACCCTAACTTCATCTCCGACCCTCGTCGTCCCGGGCCGTCTCTCACGCGATCCACGCCTGGCCCCGCGACGAGCTCCTCCTCGCCTCCCTCCACGCGACGCGACCAAGCCTCGCGCCCGCCGCGCCCCTCACGCGACCAAGCCGGCGCAGCGCGCGCGCCTCGCCGTGTCGCCCCGCTGCCGACCCAGCGCCGTCGCGCCCGGCGTGGCTCCTCCACGCGCACAGCGCGGCGCTTCCTTCCTCCGGCCCGCGCCCGGCCGCGGCGCGCCCCGGGCGCGGCTCCACGCACGCACCCGGTCGCGGCCTCCTTTCCCACCGGCGTGGGAGGCGGGCGGCGCGGAGCAACGCCCGGCAGTGCGACGAGCGGCGAGGCGGATGCGAAGGCGTGTGCTGAGAACCTTCAAATTACGGGGCCCACATGTACTAATTATCGGTTCAACAACCTTTAATAGTCACATATGTGCACCCATAACACGAAAAAAGTACTATTAACTTTTCCAACCGGGATCCGTTCTGAGGTCATTGCGTATTACAACACTTTTCATACATAATCGAGTAAAACAACGGAAGATTTATATTACAATACTTTTTACAACCATTTATTTGAAACAAGTTTCACAAAAAAAAAAGTAGGAGTAGCGGAGAGTTTATTACACAAAAGATACTACTAGACCACACCCCACGGGTCTCACCTCTCACTCATCATCACTTTCTTCTGAAGAATCTGTCATGCGGCGCGTTAAGTTAAAACATGACTCCCGGATCCCCGCAACATGGGTCAACAAACCCCGAAAGTACGGAGTACTCAACAAGTCTTACCCGACTAAAGAAAATAGGAGAAGACTCGGGAATGCTGGTCTAATAGGAATCAAGGTAAGGCTTTTAGCAAGAATCAAGGACTCTTTTAGCGTAAAAAAGCTTACTAATGATAAATCCTTACTTTCAACATTTTATTTTTCAAGTAAGTTTCTCACCTATTCTAGGTGATCTTACACTATAGCAAACACTTGTAGAAGTTCCTTCACTTATTCCATCTCTTTCTTGTTCCATAATTAATCTCGATGTAGTCGGAAACCAAGTCTCCATATCCGAAGCACGGCGATTTGAAATCGATTAACCCAAATTGGGGAGTTCTTTCCACCCACGACATATGTAGCACTTAAGCTTGCATATATCAACCCTTTCTTGGATACTCAAAAGCGGAACCGCGTCCCCACGCCACCCGAGAATACCGGTACACCTCCAATCCGGGACTTTAACCCACGAGGGTAACATATACTCCCGCCATCTCTCCACTCCCGGTCGCGGTTGTACGTTTCCGATTTGACACCCCAAGATCGGGCTTACCGGAGTATGTGTCCTAACTAGGGTCAGCTTGTGATGGGGTAACACCCATGACAGACGTGCCTTTGGTCCAACGACCTCGAAATTGCGTTCCATAGTCTCGGTCCACATGACTTACACATTTCCGGTCCTTAATCGACAAGCGGGAAATACTACACCGAGACTCCATTCTCGATTGCAAATTACCCGACCGGTCTCAATTTCAACACCATATCCCAATGGTTTTTCTCATATAGTATCCTTTCTCATCAAATGCCACTTCGGGCTATCATAAGAGACTCATCACATTTTGACTCAAAAGTCTAACTAATAAAGCCCGGGCTAAGCATTCTAGCATTTTAGCAAAACAAAGTTATCAAGGTAGATATCCGAAATAATCAAGGATGGATAATGCATCAATTAGGTTGTCACTCAACTCCTATCACCTAATGCAAAGCATAAAGCAAAGGTGATATAAAGCTTTATAAAACACAAGGAAGGTTTAAATGATCCGGGCTTGCCTTGATCGGTGAAGAAGCTTGATTCGGACGGCGGATCTCGATACTGAATTCGAATCAGCGAAAAAGCCCTCTTCGGTGACTTGATCGGCAACTTCACGATCTTCTTCGTTCACTATACGAAAGAATAGTGCATGCTTAATATGATGCCATGCATAAAAACATGGGGTGCAAGGATGCATAGAAAGATAAACAACTTCGAGTACAACTTTCCTTCACGATAAAGTTGCAACCTAACAAAACCAACTTGTTGAACTACCCTACGAGATATCATCACCATTGCCTACGGAGTTCTCAAGGACCATCGACAGTGGTGTGGTTTAGGGTTCACAAAACAACCCAAAATCTACCCAAAACCCTAATTTAGAAAGCATTAAACAATTTTCTTTTCACATGAAAAGATAGGTTATAACATAATAAAATTTTTAACTTTCTCCAAACAAGCTCAAAAAATTTTATACAGGTAGGTCATGTCCTAAAACAGTACCAAAAATAATTTTCATGATTTTTGGATAAATAAAATAATTATTAAAAATCAAGGAAGATGCATTTTCAATTAAAATTTGTATTTTTAAATCATGCCAAAAAGTATTCAAATTTCAAGTTTCAAATTTTTCATGGATAGACATACTCATGGGAAGGCTACACAAAAATTTTCAGAATTTTTAAAGCTATATTTGAATTTATATGAAATTTGGAAAATCGGACACTATTCAAAATAAAGAAATTGGATAAATCATTTGATAAATGAAAAATGGGTTCTGGGCGATTTCGGCCTGTTCTTGTGCAGCCCAGTTACTGTTCATGGCCCACAAAGGAACAAGAACGGACCGCCCTGAAGGAATAGTGTTGGGCCGGCCCAACATGAGCGATGCTTGGCCCAAAGATCGCTTCACTTGCCGTGCACGGGTGCTCACCGACGGCGTCTTGTAGCCCGCCCACGCGGCGCCGGCCGTGTTCGGCGCCCGGCGGTGCTCGAAATGGAAAACTAACTACAGAATCGTGGCTAGGGGCTCACCGGGGTCCTAAAACGGGCTTGGTCGGGCGGAGGCGAAGTCGGAGATAGGTCGGCGACGGGGAGCGGCCCGGCGGCGCGGCGTCGGCCATTGTTCGGCGAGCCGGGCTTCAAGCGCAAAAACGGTCGAGCCGTTCACGACCACGACGTCCCGAGCGACTCCAAATGACTAGCTGGTTGAGTAAAACTCTCACCGGAGAGGCGGCCGACGACGGCAAGGTCAAGCGCGGCCGCGCCCGGCCGGCGGCGGAAAGGAAGACGGCGTCGCGGGGCGATTCCGTTGGCGGGTTACTACGGCTAGGTTCGAGAGAGATGCGCAAGGAAGTTGCAAAGAGGATGGGCAAGATGGTTTGGCAAGAACTGAACGACGGCGGCGTGCGGCGGTGAGGAGGAGGTCGGGTCGGCGGGCGTTGGAAAAAGAGGGAGACGGCGGCGATGGTGGGCTATTTATAGGCATGGAGGGCTGAACAGGTGACCGGGGGCGTCGCGAAGGTCCTTGCGGGCGCGGACGCTGGAAGGCGCGGGCGGTGGACGGCGGCGCGAACCTCGGCGCCGGCGGTGGCGAGGTGGATTGGCTCGATTCTTCGCTTCATCCCCAACCCTAGTTTTGAAAATTTCAAATTACTCCCAAATTTTGAACTAAACTCAAAAATTTCCAAAAAGTAACCCCCTTAATTTTTCAAGATCTACAAATTTCATAATTGGACCATTTTCAAATTCTGCCTCTAAATATGACTTTTTGAAAAGCAGTTTCAAATTTTGAAATTTGAGTTCAAAATTACTTTTAAAATCATATAACAACTTGAAAAACTTTGTACATGACTTTTGTTCCTCTCAACAAGATCTACAAACTAGTTTTTAAAAGTTTTCTCAAATTTTGCATAAATTTTGAATTATAGAAAAAAGGGCAATTAGGGTTTGAATGAAATTCAAAATTGCTTTAAAATTTTGAACTAAACTTTGAAAAATCAAAATACCAACTTTGTTCAGTTTTGAAAACTCTACAAAAGTGCTTTAATGACCATACCCAAAATCTTGATAAGTTTTGAATAAAATAAAAGGGAACAAACTAGGGTTTGGAATTAGGGTTTCCGGCAAGGGGACGATTTCGAATCTGTTTCCTCTCGAGTCTTTTTCGGCCGACATTACAATCAAGCATAAAATAAACTTATTTTAGTTCAATGCAACACATGGTGGGCTAATCATGGATGCTTTGCAATGATCATGATGACATGTCGGGTTTTAGTGGAAATAACACCGGGGTGTTACATCGTAACACCGGGGGCGCGGCTTGGCCCGATGAATTGTGGCCCGACCGCCCGTGGCGTAAAATGGCCCACGGACGGGCCATGGGCTGAGGCGCGGCCCCGAGCGCGGTGGAGGAGCACGGCGGCCGACCCGGCCGCGGGCGGCCGGCCGGCCCGGCGGAACCCGCGGGCGACTGCCGGCCGGCCGTTGGACATCTATACTCATCCCAAACCAAACACATGCTTACGGTTTTGCACCAGCTTTGGCCATGTTTGGATCTATTTGACATGAACAAAAGTTTACTTTAGTCTTCTTTGGGATTTTTGGATCTATGGGCTAAACTTTAGTCCTCCACCCTAAATTGGCCAATTGCCCCCTCCAAGCCTCCTTCCTCATCCGCTCTTGAGCCACGATAGCGGTCCGCTTTCCCCTCCTTCCTCGGACGTTTCTGTTGGGTGGTGCCGGAGGGCAAATGGTGCGGCCATGGGGAACACTACAAGGCTACCTAGATGTATCCCTATTCACCTGAGTCCACGTGGATTGAAGAGGAACTTAAAATATTTTCTCATAATCCATTCCAACACATATAGATTGAGGTTGATACAAGTGCACCCAAACAAGGCCTTCAGGGTTTTCCCTTCAATTATTCTTCAACTCTCTTCACGTGCACAATTTTTCAAGTAAAATTTGATGAAGTTGAAAATGATAACCTTTTAGCTATCTCTACAATCTTTCCAAAAATTTTGTTTATCGAATCTAGTTTCACCAGTAAAATCGTTCTATAAAATGTAACTAAAGTAGAAGAAAAATTATTTCGGTGGTGAGGCTGAGCTGTACCAAACATATATCTTAGTGTGGACAGCTAATTTAAGGCGAAGCAAGGATCAAGCGTGTCAAGATCTGGCCTTATGTTATCTTCGAAGTAATGCAAATAAGAGATTTGAGGATACGTTTGGTCCGCGAGAAACCTCTCCATTTAAAATCAGGTGTAAAAAGAATGATCGTCGACTAGGTTCTAGTTAGCATGGGTAAAAACATGATCATCGTCTATCATTATTTGTTCCCAAATAAATATTCTTTTGCATTCAATGCTCCAGTAGTCATGTTATCATGATGTTACGGCTTAACTAGCCTGCATACAGTGCAATTTGGCTCTTCTAAACGCCTTCCTTCTCACGACTAGAGGGGAATACTAGTATGTTTTATTCTGTCTGCTTCCGGATCTAAGCATAACTGTATCTAACTTTGACCGCGGTCTCTCGCACAGCTAACGAACTGTTCAGAGATGGCAAAAACGACACAGCAGGCGCAACCGGCAACCCCCTCCCTCTTGGTTTCTGATCTTCGTCTACACGGCACAGAACACCAAAGCCCCTATAACCCCAGCTACAGAGCCGATGATCGCTTCGTCGATGACCAGACGCGACGCACCCGCCGTCGGCGGGGAGCATGCGCGTTCTCAGGCGCCGAGGCCCCCGCCGGTGAAGGCGCCGGCGGGAACGACGACGCTGAGCCGGGTGCTGGCGCCACGGCCGGTGCCGGAGGGAACGCCGAGTCGGGCGCCGGCGCCACGGCCGGTGCCGGAGGCGGCGGCGGTCCGCGAACCGCCATCACGATTATGTACAGCTTCTGGCCCTTTTGGCACCGGCCCTCGTCGCTGCTGATGAAGTAGAAGGGGCCGGACCGATCGAGCGTGAGCACCGAACTGCCGCTGCCGTTGCCGACGGCGGCTTGGAGCCGCCGGACCGGGCTGCGCGTGTTGCACGTGTCGAAGTCCTGCTCCGTCACCAGCAGCACCGAGTCGACACCCTCCTCGTGCGTGAACACTGCGAGCCAAGAGGAAGACGCACGGACGCCGTCATGAACATGCATGATTCGAGAGTACCCTTTGTGAGGGCAAAATGAGGAGAGGAGAGATGAAGACGCAGTTACCGAGGGTGTCGTTCACCTGGAACCGGTTGCGGCCGGCCCAGTGGTTGTAGCTCTCGGTGGGGTCGAGGACCCAGCCGTCGCGGCCACCGGCGTGGAAGACGTAAGCCTCCGACGAGGTCGTAACCACGGCTGCCAAGCCGACGACGATCACCAGCCAGGTCGGCACCGATGACCACACCTGAGAAGAACCCCCCATCTCCGTGCGCCGACCGAGAAATGATATGTGCCCTGCTGCCGTGCACCGGTGGTTTATATAGGCACACGGCCCGCGGCGAGTGATACGGTTGCTGACCTCGGCAGGCACAGGTGGAGGCCCCGGAGAGATGCATGCCGATGACTCTTGCACGAACCAGAGCGAGTGCACCGCTTTGCGGCCGAGTCGAGATCATATCCATCTTCATTCGTCTTCCTTGGGTCTTCGATGATCGATGTCATGCATGCACGCCTGCGGCCGGCACCTGCAGACCCAGCCGGGGCACCCAAGGAAGACAGTCTTCGTTTGTTTACCATCTCTATATATCCACTTCTGTATCTGTGGAGTTAATGCACATCCTTGATAATTAGGGTGTAAATCTTGAAAATGGAAATGTTTTGTTTCTTTGCTAAGAAAATGCCATATGTCAGGGTGCAGGGTCTGTATTTGTATGCTACTACTATCCCTACTTAATATAGGTACACTTTATCAAAAAAAAAAAATGCAAAACATCTGACTAGAAAAACTAACACTGAAGTGGTGAGCGGCAGCCATAAATTAAATGTCTCGTTTACCTTCAGTTCAAGGCTTTAAGTAAATAATTACTGTGTATATATCCATCCTCTGCTATGAAAAAAAAGCGTTGACCAACTTTTTGTTAGAATAATGCGTTGACAAACTTTTTGTTAAAAATTAGAATAATCTGTTGTGACCAACTTTTTGTTGGAATAATCTGCGTTAACCAACTTGAGGATGCTAGCTAAAATAGTAAGATGCGGCTTCTCGAACATCTCCGAACGCAGCCGCCAGGATATTATTGCTACTATATGGAGTATGTCATTAATTTCTATCTCTATCTCTATTTCTATCTCTATGTCTATCCAATCTAGTGATATACTGATATCTCTCTCCTTTAGATATATTGGCTACAAGAAAGCATATGAATTAAATTTCGGGGTAATTAACTTAAGCTCAAGAGAGGAATTTCCACAAACATTTTAACATGATAACACATGCATTTGGTTTCTTGTAGGAGCATTTTTCTCAATTGCTTAGCACTTGGTTCACTCTGTGAAATGATGATGAAGCAGTTACCTATCCTTGATTCAGCTCTTAAGAGGTATATATACGAAGAAACGGACCTTTTGTTCTGAAACACATGCATTTAGGAGGCTCTCCAAAGCAGGTGCGTTCTCTTGCACAAGGCCTCCACAGAGCGTTGGAACCCAAGAGTAGCACACCAAAGGAGTTACGAGTTAGATTTGTGGACATGCAAATCTGGCCCAAAAATAAAAGAGCTGAGGTACGGTGTTTTAGTTTGGAAAACCAGAAATATGAAAACGTTTTAGTTTCAGTGCTTTAGTTGGTCAACTTATCAGCATATAGCTTATGTTGGTATTATTGCAGCTGAAAGTCAATCATGTAATGGCAATGTTTTTTTTTTTTTTTTTTTTTGACAACAATGTAATGGCAATGTTAATTGTTAATAACAGTCAACAGAGATGAAGCGAGTAGCAAACTATTTATGTTACATGCAAGTGACAGAAACCTGACCTTCAGTTTGAGAGATTCTTCAGAGACCATTGATGCGAAGCTGTTGAGTGGCATACCGACCAACGTTGTTATCCCACCTGAAACAAAAACAATCCACAAGATTTATATGTGAAATTAAACTTGATGCTAAAGAGAAACTGTACACTGTAAACTTGTTATTTGCTCTGCTTGCTCTTGAATGAGAGAGCCTGCCTCTGCAGCAAGCAGCGGCACCTCGGGCTATAGAGCACCGCGGCAGTGCTCATGCCGACATTTATTTCGAAATGAACTGCTGCGACCTACCGCTGCAATATATGTGGATAAGAATGTTCTGATATGGATATTTCTGTTTCTATTAGGTCTGCAATGGACTGCAGCTCTGATGAGTCATCAGAGCTAAGTGAGACAGATATTGATGACTATGCTGACAAGTCATACTTCGACCTCAAGTCTGGCAAGTTTGTGGCAAGGCTGGGCAGTGACAGGTTCAGGTGCCCATTCTGTCCAGGGAAGAAGAAGCAGGACTACCGCTACAAGGAGCTCCTTCAGCATGCTGTTGGGGTGGGCACATTCAACCGAGCTGCAAAGGTGAAGGGTGGAGCCATACTGATGAAGCAGCTAGTTGATTTCAAACCCATACAAATTACTGCTGTGTATGGTGCCAATGAGTATGCTGGCTATGTCATTGTTCTTTTCACCAAGGATTGGATTGGGTTCCAGAATGCCTTAGCATTCCACAACTATTTCAGGTCACAACGCTTGGGGAAACTAGAATGGGAGACAAAGCAGCATGTAAAGTATGTGTTTGGATGGCTAGCAAAAGAAGAGGATTACAAATCAGATGGCCCAGTTGGTAGATTCTTGTCAGCAAATGGTGACCTGAAAATAGTTTCTGAACTGGAACCAGAGATGTCCAGACTGACAATCTCATAGCTAATCTACTAAACAAATTACCGCTAAAACTAAGTATCTGCAGGAACTAGAGTGCAGGCGCAATCAAATGATTCTCTCCCTTCAGAAACTCATAGAAGAAAGTGATTTGCTGCACAAACATTATAATGAAGGTACACTCGTTGAATTCCAGTTGTGAAATATTCTCCTGTCAGAACTTTATGGATGTTATACTCATTTAAATGATTGTGCCTATTGTATTTTTGTTTACCCTTTTCACAAAAATGGGGAATATGCAGCCTGCTGCCCGTGAGCAAGCTAATTAGCCAATTTAGGACACGCGCAATGGCGCGCACCTTCCACTAGTGTGTATGTAAATCCGGGAAGCTATTTTAGAACGATGGCTGACTGGACTGCTGACAAGACCAAAAAAGAAAGCTAATCCAGCAACTTTGACATCACTTTAGAACCAAGAGCAAAAATACAAAATTGTTTCAGCACAGCTAGAGTAAAATCATATGACTAAATAGAAAATACAGAAAAAAATTAGAAAATACAGAGATCCTTACATGCATTAGTATGCTACTTAATACTACTCAGTAGAGACCATAGCATGCCAAACTTAACAGTAGTACTGAACAAAAGTTTTATCACATTGGTATGTGGGAAACCAAAGGAGCCTCTGAAATGAACAAAAATTATCGACAGTGGACACTAATAAGCTTGGACTGTATCATCATTTTGGTATGTGTACATCTATATTCAGTGTTACAACGAAATGAAATGGCCACTGCATGTTTATTTGGAACATTGGAGAATGGAGACAATAGTACACAAGAGTGAAAGAAAGAAAATAGAACGAACTCAACAGATCAAAGCTAGCTTAATGCAGGGTCTTAACTTAAAAAAAAATTGAAAAAATGATGGCCCCAAGTGTGATTATTCAGTTACAAACAAGAACATTTTTATGCAGAATCTCTTCTTGGGTAACATAGTCAATATTGCATATCAAAGATCTTACTGAACTATCTCTGTATTTTCACAAATCCATTGCACGGCGCAACAGCAAGCTGAAAGTAGTGTACACATTTCACATGAAGTGAGTTCATCCGAAACTAAGAACGAATATGTTGCGTTGTGTGTGTCTTCTGTGCTCACCAGTTCATAACACAAAAGCTCCTTGAGCTGCATTTGCATTCCCCTCTAATCCTCCAACAAGTTTAATTTTTTCATATCAAGCTAAAACTGCACCAATGCTGAAATAATTAACCATAGCCTCCTCATGTCAAATGCTTATCAACCCAATCAAACATCTCATCAGCGTGTAAGCTCGTCATCTCGTGGTACCCATAAGCAAGATTTAGCTCTTCCTGGATGTGATCAGCCAACGCAGACACCTCTTCCCAGAAGCCCCTCTTGACCAATGCATCCTTCCATGGAGTTTTCCGGCCATCCTCCTTCATGTATCCCTTCTCATCAACGAAACCTTCTTCCCTGAAGGTTGTCCAGATCCTTTCTGATAGCCTGCGATCCAGCCCAGGTATCCTCTCGGAAAGCAGCGTAGGCGTCAAAGGGAGCTCAAGGCTCTGGATCTCCTTCACCTCAACGCCATTCTTCATCAGCATCTTCGAATTCTTACCCACCAGTGCTGCCCTCCGCTTATCTTTCGGCATGTGAATGAACATCGCGGGCGGGTAAACCGCCGGCATCGCGCCAGCTGAGCCGCCGAACGCGCCCTCAGCGATCATAATCACGACGGCGGCGAGGCTCATCTCGCCCGCCAGCCTGGACACGAAGTACCCGCCGGAGGAAGCGCCGAAGGCGACTACCGGCAGGCCTTCGAGTCCATTCTTGGCTGCCCAGGACCGAATCATCACCCGCTTGGTGGCATTGACCTCCTTCCCCATCGACCAGCACTCCCTGGCGCTCGCAACGGCCAGCACCGCGAACCCCCTCCGCAGCGCGCGGTCCGTGATGGCGACGTCCTCCGGCAGGCCGACGCACCCCGTGCAGCGCGCGGACGGCGGCCAGAAGTTCTCCGGGCGGCAGTGGCAGCCGTGGGCGACGAAGAGGACCGCCCTGGCCGACGCCGCGGCCGGTAGCTCCCAGATGGCGCGCGCGCTCTCGATGGTCTCCACCGTCGGGGAGGATGAGAGGGAAGGAACCTCTCCGCGGGACTCGTACGAGCGGGCGACGGCCAGGGAGTAGAGGAACATAGCGGCGGCGGAGGCGGCGAGTAACAGCAGCAGCCGCGACACGAAGGGGCTCAGAGTTAACCGTCCCGGGCGTGGGACGGTGGCGATGGCTTGCTCGGCCGATGCAAGGGCAAGGCAGCACTCGTCCCGCTCATCTGCTTCGCCGGCTGCTTGTTTCTCTGCAGCGGGGAGGTGGAGTCGGGTACCATGAACGAGATCTCCAAGCTCGACGGAGGACAGAGGGGAGCGATTCGCCTCTTCGGGGTCGAGGAAACGGGCAAGTGATGAGCTGAAAGGCTGGGGTATGGGCCGATCTGACCTTTGCAAGTCATATTGACATGGGCTTGGACAAACTACGGCCCAATATACGACCTCAAATGCTACTTTTTTTTTTTAGATTACACAACCTCAAATGTTACTTAGTACAGTGTACAACATGTCATGGAAGCAGCACAGCAGAAACTTTTATCAATCAGCGACACCGACCGTGCAATTCTTCAAAAAAATTCCACTGCCTCATTGCATCCGGACACGAGTAGGACATGGATGACTTGATTTTACGCTGGTGATGAGACAGGATCAGATCAGATGCATACAAAAGCCCTGCACTGCACCGTCAGCAGCCCACGGATTAGCTGCTAATCAGCACACAGTCTCGCCCACTAACCAGCTGCTGCCCAGGAGGGTTCAGGCTATTGTACCCATTGCTGTCCACGTCCTGCCTCTGAATAAGTGCCTCTGCCTTGTCTTGACGGCTTGCGCTTTGATGGCCAGCAATGTCGCGTCATCTCTGAAAGAGATGGGCACGTTCGGTTCAGTTTCTACACGCGTGCACACCACCAATGGTGTGTGTTTACTTTAAACTGAGCTCGTACGAGAAGAACAGATTGGGCATGAATGAAACCGGTACGGTGGCCAAAGGTTTCCTTCCTTTTCTGCCATTCTCTGTGTGCGGTTTATTTTGCTCCATGTCTAGTCTATACTAGCAGCCGATCAGATGAGTCACTTTTTGTTAATTTCTTCGCGAGCCAGAAACCACCTGCCGTTTTGTCGATGCATCCATCTCCAGCTTTCGCCCGCTTCGTTTTTCTATCAAGCCCTGCGAAGAATTCACACCACAGCGCACACTCCACACACATCAAAGTTTGGCTCTCTCTTTGATCTTTTCAATAAAAAAAATGATGAGCGTGGAGTATTTAAGCTCAAAATTGCATGCATTTCTTTCTTTTTATAGCTCCCACGAATGAAACAAGCAAAACCATTGATCTGACCCTGACCGGCTTGATTGGGGAGGCCGGTCGTCTTACCCGTCAATTTCGACAAATGCAATACTGACGTCAAACAAATTCAAGGTGTAACATCCCAAGAGATTGAGTAACGAGAATGGGTCACTAGATGGATAGTTATTTCCTCCCAGGTTTAACACAATGAGCGTAGCCGTGGGTTTGGCCAGACGATCGTTGTTCAAAGTCGGTTCTAGTTGTCTCCCTCTGTTCCACTATGGAGTATCTGTCGTTATAGCACTTCGTTTGGATGTCTAGTAGGTTTAGAGCATGTTTCATGCATCCGGACACTCCCTATGTCCATGTTTAGAACTTTTTTTGTTGTACTCAGTAGAAAGCTAAAACGGCACATGTAATGAGACAGAAGGAGTACTAAATGGCGAAGTCGAGAGCATCGCAAGCCACGTCACCTTGATTTCCACGGTAACCAAGATGACACAAGACACACTCCGGCAAGAATTTTCATCATTATGTGGTGGTAAATTACCTTGTATGCACGAATCTAGCTTCCCATTGCAATGCATTGGACTGAAGTTGATTCGAATTAGTTCACCTGGTTCAAAGTTCAAACTCAATAATAATTGGATAAAAAAACACGACTATATCCGGCTGTCATGCATTCGCCCATTCCTGACTTTTGATTGCTGCAATATAACGATTCTAATTAATCGCGCGCTTCTTAATTACTAATCTACTAGAGCCGCCCGCCGGCCGTCAGTACTACTTGTCGGAGCTGCTGAGGAATCCGGTCATGTGGAGCACGGCGTTGCGGACGGCGCGGAGGTCGCGGCCCTTGAGCGTGCGCCCGTGGCCCACGCACACCGACGAGGCTACTACCACTCTCCGCTCCTCCGCGCACCGCCTCGCCGCCAGCACGTGCGGCGGCACGACCCCTGCCGCTTCTTCTCCGTCATCGTCGCCGTAGTAGCTGCGCGTCCACGAGTCCTCCCGGCGGCTCGTCGGGCGCGCCGCCCCCACCGAGGGGATGCGCACGGGCGGGGACTGCAGCGGTGGTGGGTGGACGACCACCGCGGCGCGTGGGTGGTGGTGCTGGTTGGCGGGTTGCTGGCCGCTGTGGCGGTGGCGGTGGTGGTGGCAGTCGTGGTGGTGGGCATGGGCATGGGCAAGGGCAACGACGACGTCGTCAGGCCACAGCACGTCGGCTTCCTGGAACTCTTCTTCCATCGCTAGACGATGACGGACACTGCAAGCCTGCGGCGTTGGTTCGCGTCCGTTGCTGCATTTATACTGCAAGCGCGCGGCCATGGGCTAGCGGAGGAAGGTGGGAACGGTGCGCGGTGTGCCAGCCGCGCATGGCGTCATGCGGATGTGGTGGGGGAGCGGAGTGGACTGTAAGCATCGGGCGGCGGGCGGCGCTGGCTCGCTCGATCACGTACGGTGTTCGTGACGGTGCAGACAGCACGCTCTCGGCCGGAGTGGATGGATGGAACGAACCATCTGTTTCTACTTTCTGGTGTGAGACGTCGCCGCCGTTGTCCTTGTCCATATGCACTAGCAGCACCTTCTGTTTTGTCACTGTTCATACCGATCGGACTGAACACATCTCACCGTTCAGTAACATCTTCGTCGTTGGGGCGTGAAGCGTGAAGCGCCGAAGGCACAATGACACACAAGAAAGTTTAAGAAGCGACCCCTGGGCCCTGGCAATGATGGCGCAATCATGGACTGGCTGCCGTGCGACGGGGGGCAGATTTAACTATGTGGATCGAACGGCGGCAACGCAACTCGATCTTGAGGGAGACGGAAGGGACTGACTACTGTGCTTGGCGTGCAATTGTTTGTTGCCACTGCAAGCAGTACTGTGCGTAGCGTAGCGCTGCGAGTCACGCTAGGACAAAACCCAAGAGGCACGCTAACACCGGTATGGCCGCATGGGCGTCACACGCCACAGCTCGGTCGGTCGGCCGGTAATGCGTTGCAGGTTCAGAGACTCACTCTAACGGTCCTACGCGAGAAGCTCGGCACAGATTCTATGTGAGTTTGAAGTTTGAACGGCACAAACGAATGAACGACTGGCTGACCCGATCGACTGAACTGAGTTAACGCTTGCTGACATACTACCCAGCCAAAGTACAGTGCAATGCCCAACGGTTTTGACTAGCACTGTAGACTCTGTAGTAGATGTCAAGCGACCCGGCTGGCAATAAAGTTTGTCGTTCCATTGAAGAAGAGAGGAATCAGAGAAATGCCAATCCTAACTCCGGTTGACCAGATTACTAAGTGCCTGTTTGGTTCTATGGACTAGGGACTAGGAACTAGTTAGGGACTAATTATTAGTCTTTAAAGGTGTTTGGTTTAAAAGACTAATGAGGGACTAGAGTTGACGACCGACGACCCGACCAGGTGCATGCATAAATGAGATGACAGGAGAGGTTAATGGACTAGGGACTAGTTGAGACTAAAAATTACTCCATTAAGGTTGGTGTTTGGTAAATTAGGGACTAATGGGACTAAAAATTAGTCCCTAGTCCCTGTCCCTGTGAACAAACAGGGCCTAACTTTGAGCTAGGATCCATGGAGGAAGGAAGTTGTCGTTTTAGGGGAAAAGAAAGAGAAGAGATTAGCCTTCAATCAGGCCTGAGCTGCAAATGTGCACGAATTAACCCAGAGTTGATTCTCTTTTGCACATGCACCTTCACTGGCAAATCCGAGGAAGGCAAGAACAATAGCCATTTTGTTTGGTCACATGACGTGTTCTCTTTGATTGATTATTAATCTTCCTACATCACACAGATCGGACTTTTTCTCTTCTTTCTCTGAAAAGAAAAACAAATCTTCGTCTTACATCACAAGGTGAAGTTACATCAACAACGAAGCTAAAAAGGGAACGTCAGCGTCGCCAGGTCCAAAATCCGAAATGTCGCAGAGTTCTATCGGCAGCTCCAGTGATCCTTGAACGCCACTGAATTTCTCCACAGCTGATCTTTTCGAAAACATTTCTTGAAAGCTCGCCCCGAGGTCCGTGGTTTTCAATTGCACCAAGGGTCACGAGAACCATGAATTAATCGCTACGAACTTAGGTACGGCGGTTCATCGCCGTCGTAAACCGACAACACGCGGGGCAACGACGTTTGCCGCCGGTATGTTGATGGGGAGACGACGCGGCCGGCCCCGTCGTCCACCCGTCGCGCCTAGCGGCGGCAGGCTTCACGCGCCGGCCTGCCCACCGCCTGCCGCCGCCGGAAGAGCCAGAAAATGGGCACATGCTCCCCGCGGTTGATCGCCCGCCGTGTCTGGCCACAGCACGTCCGCCTCCTGCCACTCCTCCTCGTCGTCGTCCGCATCGTCAGGGCTCGCTCCAACGCCGGAGACGAAGAACCCCTCGAAACGCCGCCCAAGCACCGGCGCGACGACGCTGGACACCGAGCCGGCGGCCTCGTACAGCTCCTCCGTGTCCATGGGCGCGAAAGGCACCAGCTCGTCCTCCGTATCGGGCCACAGAATGTCCGCTTCTTGGAACTCGTCCATGGCGATGATGGCGTCCATTTCCCTGACCTGTGCTGTGTGGACGACCGACGCAGGGCTTGTCTGCCTGAGTACGTTTTATATTCGTCTGCCCGCGGGCGTGCACCGCGTCGCCCGGGATGCGCCATTTGCTTGTGCCCCGAAGTGACGTAGGGGCACTCTTTCCTCCGGTCCGGATTTTGGAATCTTGGCGAGATAGCAACTCATGTGATGCAAGGATACTTTACGGCCTCTTCATCATTGAGATTGCCTAATTCACAGCCAAGCGGCGCCGGCATATGCCTGCTTGAGATCAAGAGGATATCGGCAAAGTCATCGTCGTTCCGTCTCAGATGAACCTGTTAGTGGTCCCGAACCTTTTCAGATGACACATTGTCTTGCATAGCTACATGTGGGACGACCTTCCAATCTGTAAGCGCACTCGAGAAAGCTTTTGATTTTGTGCGTGCAATTTTGGGTTGTAATGAGATTCGACCCTGCACGTGCTAATACACTAACAAGCTTTTGATTGTTTGAAGGGTAAAGTACATTTTGCAAACTCCAACTCACATTGAAATTCGATTTTCAACCTTCAACTATGAAACCGGGAAACATGCACCCTCTAACTGTCAAATTACCGGACAAATTTGGTCCATAAGGCTTGTTTAAAAAGTGTTTTTCTATTTCTGGAAGGCGCTGAAATGTTATACTATTTTGAAAGCCTTACGGACCAAATTTGTTCAGTTTTGATAGTCGAAGGGTTTCTATTCTCCGGTTTTGTTGTTGAAGGTTGAAAATCGAACTGTACGAGTTGGAGGTTGAAAAATGTAGCTTTCAAAATCATGGTGGCGTGGGCTACTCGCAGGCCTTTCATACGGAACTCCAGTATTCTTACACGGGCCACGAGAACTAATGGGCTCGTCCATCTTAGAGGCCGGCCTGGTTCATCGTTATATGACGCCGCCCGCACCGACACCTCGTTGTGGCCCACGAGGCCACGAGCCTTCAGTGGACAGTGCCGCGGCGGCCAGGGAGGGCTAGTTCGGTGTGGCGCACTCAGCGAAGGGCTTGCAATACCCGTAGCTTTGCAGCGACTTTTGTGGTGCATGCATGACCTGTGGCTTGTGACATGCTACTATGCAAAGACACGGATAGGCGATCGAGATACTAGTTTGCGGTATACACGTGTAGCCGATCGCCGTGCATTTTCGTGCCCATCGATCGACTTCCAACGGGAGCCAGAAATGATCCCCAAATCCCCTGCCACACGAGACAAATCTTCTACCGTGCGCCACCTCCCATTGTTGTGATTCACATCGTTTAATTTGACCTACGAGGCGCCGGACGGATGAGCTCAAAGCCAAGCCGACCAACGCCGGTTCCTTGTCGTTGATCGTGTCCACGACGACATCACTGCATTGAATGCCACGACGCAGCCGCTCGATCCATCTGATCGGTTGGCATGTGGATCGCGCGGGAGAGATTTCCATGCGCACCGCGCCGGCCGCCGGCCTGGAACTGGAACTCTGGAAGGCGCTGCGCTGCGCATTTACGCTCCTCGCACCATCAAACCGTGAACGCCTCCCCGCACATCTAACGCTTCTGCCGAGTTGCATGCAGCTAGTGCGGTGCGTGC
Source organism: Hyparrhenia diplandra (assembly GCA_015847255.1). Lineage (NCBI taxonomy): Eukaryota > Viridiplantae > Streptophyta > Magnoliopsida > Poales > Poaceae > Hyparrhenia > Hyparrhenia diplandra. The sequence goes on along the minus strand of JADLZK010000685.1, from coordinate 128,252 downwards.
GTGGGTCGACGAAAAGGTCAAGTGATCTCTACCAAGACGGTGCAATAAATCTCGTACAACAAAGAAGCGAGTCAAATATCCGCGTGCCAGGGGTGTGTGCAGGGGGCAGGGCCCCGCCGGCGAGTAGGCGGTGACAAGATGTTTCCGATGCTTGCATGTGGAGTGTCTCCGGACGCTGCGGACCTGCCTTTCCCCGTGATCCCCATCAGTTTCAAAGTGAATCTTACCGAGTAAATCCAGGGAGCACTCGCCCAGTCGCCCGGGCGGTGAACAACCTCGCTGGCTCGCTCTGATGTCTAATTGGGTTAACACTTTGTACACTGCATTGTTGTCAAAAAAAAAAAATGTACACTGCATATATATAACCCCGTTCAAATCATTTTGGTGTGTTGTGTCGTGTGACGTTCAAACTTTCTCGATCCTGGTACAAAGATGCGCAAACCTTTTGTGTAGTATTCGAGGAAAAAAATATCCCGGTTCAATATCATTTTCACATGCATCATCATTTGCTAATTGCTATAGAGTCGTTATATGTACTGATTTTTTCAACTCCCATGCTGGTGCATCAGTACTATAACGCGGAAAGTTAAATCTGCTCCATATAATTAAGCTTGTCCACAAGGCACCTTACAATTAATACAATCAGGCTTCTGCACAGGTATTAACCGCACACGCATCCATTAGAGCAACGTCCATCCTGCTATTCCTCATTGGAAATCCTGTTTACCCCCCCTGCCATCTACTGTAGTCTGTAGGAGAAGTACTCGCAAGTCGCAACTGTGTACAAAAGGCCGGCCATTCAGCAATCACGGTTTAGGGTTGTGTACCACCTCTGCCATTCACTGGAACTGGAGGAGTACAGTCCGATCGGCATTCTGACCATCTCCAACCCCACAGTCGACTGTCGTCGCAGACCGGCAGCTCTCGCTCGATCTTCTGCATCATTCTGTCACACGGGCTTCGCCGCGTCCGGGTGGTAGTAATCAATCAGCCCAACCGTGAGTGCTCCAACCATGGACGCGCACATGCAGAGGTCGCCAAAATGGACGACGCGCCGAGCATGGCAACTGTAAGCTCCTTCATGAACTCCGTCCTGCAGAGGGACCTACCACATGCTGATGCTAGCTAGCTAAGGTGCTTCTAGCGAATACTGTAGCAACCAACCTGCCCTCTCTCTCTATAAGTAAGGCTCGACGATCGAATGTGTCGGCCGGCCGGTCCTCACCAATCCGTCGTCGCAAGCTAGCTATAGCCGGCACCAGCACTCCGGCCAGCAGCAGCTCAGGAAAAGACTAGCTGGCCATAGGAATGGGGCGTGCGACAATGCGGTGGCCGCAGCCGGCGCTGCTCCTCGTCGTGGCCACCGCCGTCGCCGTCGTGGTGGTGCGGGCCGAGCCCCAGGTGCCGTGCTACTTCGTGTTCGGGGACTCGCTCGTGGACAACGGGAACAACAACGACATCGCGTCGCTGGCGCGGGCCAACTACCCACCGTACGGCATCGACTTCGCCGGCGGCCCCACCGGGCGCTTCAGCAACGGCCTCACCACCGTCGACGCTATATGTAAGCTCACTGTACTGTGTCGTATCTCCTTTCTTGCTTCTCCTCTCGTATCGATCGATCTGCATGGTTTTCGTTGCGTGACACTAGTTTTAGAACGATTTGAATGAATCCATTCAGATGTCGTCCTTGTCATGCTTAGTTCCATGACGGCGACATGTCTTGAGGTCCTCCTGGGTTCGTACAAAAGTTGATCCCCGCGCTCTGGACTCCGGGCTTAAACTTTTGAACCAATAATTTACGCGCTCGCATCATGTATGCTTATATGTCGTTTTTCAGCTCGGCTTCTGGGTTTCGACGATTACATCCCCGCGTATGCCGGCGCGAACGGCGATCAGCTCCTCACCGGCGTCAACTTCGCCTCCGCCGCAGCCGGGATCCGTGACGAAACCGGCCAGCAGCTGGTAAGCATGTGTTTCCATCGTAGTACGTGATCCTACGCTCCCACTAGGAGCTTAGCTCTTGAAGATGCATGAGTAAGCCTGCTGACGCACACGGACTGACGGACCATGCCATGGCCGCAGGGGCAACGGATCAGCTTCGGCGGGCAGCTGCAGAACTACCAGGCGGCGGTGCAGCAGCTGGTGAGCATCCTGGGCGACGAGGACACCGCGGCCAACCACCTGAGCCAGTGCATCTTCACGGTGGGCATGGGCAGCAACGACTACCTCAACAACTACTTCATGCCGGCGGTGTACACCAGCAGCCAGCAGTACACGCCGGAGCAGTACGCCGAGGTGCTCGCCGACCAGTACGCGCGGCAGCTCCGGACGCTGTACGACTACGGGGCCCGGAAGGTGGCGCTGATGGGCGTGGGGCAGGTCGGGTGCAGCCCCAACGAGCTGGCGCAGCGCAGCGCCGACGGCGCCACCTGCGTGCCGGAGATCAACGCCGCCATCGACATCTTCAACCGCAGGCTCGTCGCGCTCGTCGACCAGTTCAACGCGCGCGCTGCCTGGGGCGCACTTCACCTACATCAACGTGTACGGGATCTTCGAGGACATCCTCAGAGCCCCAGGGTCGCACGGTCTGACGGTGACGAACCGAGGGTGCTGCGGCGTCGGGCGGAACAACGGGCAGGTGACGTGCCTGCCGTTCCAGACGCCGTGCGCAAACAGGAACGAGTACCTCTTCTGGGACGCCTTCCACCCAACGGAGGCGGCCAACATCCTCGTCGGTCGGAGGGCCTACAGCGCGGCGCAGGCGTCCGACGTCCACCCCGTGGATCTGCGCACGCTCGCTCAGCTCTAGTTGTGTTTCTTGAATGGATGTCCATGTCGTCGGTCACGTGAATGAAGACGAGCAAAGCTTAAAAGCGTGTTGCTTTTTGTTGGTATTTGCTTCCCCTTCTCGTGATCGTGAGTGTATTGTGTACCACTCGTCGCAAAGGGATGTGTCTCATTATTATATTATATATAGAATCAACACTAACTAATAATAATTACTTATATTAATTTTTTTTTATTATGTTCACAAATATTCTAAAATAATAGCTATAAAAAGATACTCTATAGTCTATATTTAATTGAGATAATCTATCAAATATTGATTTATATATTTTTCGTTCATATCAATAAGTTTTTGTTTTACATAGCACCTCTTTGTACTTCGATATACATATAGTTAAAACATTTTGGTTAAAAGAATGTTTGTAATGACACAAACCTAAATTTTGTTTTTTTTCTTGAATTTAATGCTTATTAATACCTTAAATACAATAACTACTATAGTCTAGCAATTTAATGGAATGTTTTAGATTTTTATATGAATTTTATGATCTACCTTTTTTATTTCACTGTTTTTCGTTAGTAATAGTTTGTATGATTAATTTTTTAGCACCATATGTATTTAGTTGAATTATAAATAAATTTAGAGTGTTTAACCTTCAATTTAATCCCTTTATGTGATATAATGAAAATATATACTTTAACCTTTAGCTTCCTTTATTCAAAATTTTCATGCTTTATTTTATTAAAAGAATATTCTAAGTCCTAGGCTACCTACCTGTAACACCCCGGGTGTTAGTTACCGCTAAGCAATAGATTGGGCAAAAATAAGTTTATTTTATGCTTGGTTACGTTGTCGGTCGACGAGACGCGAAAAGAAGCAAAATCCGAGAGTTACCCCCTTGTCGGAAACCCTAAACCCTAACCCTTCTTTACCCCCTTTTCTATATTTCAAAATCTATGCAAAATTTGACAAAACTTCCAAAAGCTACTTTGTAGATCTTTTCTTGATGAACAAAAGATATGTACAAAGTTTTTCAAGTTTTTGAGTAATTTTAAAAGTAATTTTGAATTCAAATTTATCCCTTTTTGACCCCATTTCAAAAGTCATATTTAGAGGCAGAATTTAAAAATCTTCCAATTGTGAAAATTGTAGATCTTGAAATTTTAAACCAAGTTGCTGTTTGGAGTTTTTCGAGTTCAGTTCAAATTTTGGAAGTAATTTACAAAATTCAAAAGTTAGGGTTTGGGTGCTACTGATGGCGCCGTGTGGAATCAAGCCAAGTTTTCGTTGGGTCTCTTAGAGGACTCTTGCCATGCACGTCTCTCTTTGATCTTCGATAACTCCTTGGTTTTTACGCCCTAGAATCTTGGTTGATTATTTCCAAACTCTTCTATCCAAACTCTTCTAGTATTATATCCTTGGCTTTGATCTTGAACCACCTCCATAGTGACTCTACGCCTTGGAACTCCTTTGTTTGCTATCCTTCTTTTGTAAATCCTTGGTCACCACTAATTTTTTATCATATGGATTCTCTCCGTGGTTGTGGTTTTGATCGTGGTATTATGATTAATGATTTCTAATCATAATCCATTACAAAACTACACTAAGCATTCCCTTGCCGTGAATTTCCTTGGTTCTTTATCTATATTCTATCCAAGGACTCGTATATCGGATCAGTTGCTTTGGGAGTTTCTTCTGAAAGTTACAAGAAAGGTGACCCTTGAAGAGCAAGTCACCGACATCAACATTAACGGACTACAAGAAGTGGTAGATAAGGGACTGCGCTTAACGATCGGTGAAGTGTAACGTTGACCAAATATCAAGCAACTTATGTCGTCACTATTGGATCAAGAGGACATGAAAGATTGGAAAGTTGTCCTGCTTTACGATAAGTTCTATCTTTGTTGTCTTTGGCATTTGATTAGGATTTACCAAGCTATAAACATGTCCAATATTTACGTGATATTGCAAAGAGCATATGGATTATTCGATTCGACTTCAAATTTTTCTTTGGCCACCTTTCGGTTGGGATCCTTTGTGGCATTCTATTGGCGCCACGTGTCTTGATTTTGTCGTGAGCATCACACGGCCCCTCTCGGCGCTCGATTTCGTGTTGCGTGTCATTTGTACCGCACTCATTTCGTCGGGTCATGTCTTCTTACGCACCGCGCTCTCTTTCTTCCTTTCTTTGTGCGCCATGCGCTCGCCGCCCTCGCCATTGCGCCATCACGGACCCCTCCATGGCTTGGTCCTTTGCTTGTCTCCACGTCGGCGGGAATCCTATCACCTAAGCGAGCATTGGCGCACCACAAGCGGTGGCCGCTCCACCCGTGAAGCTGCTTTTGACTCTCTCTCTCTCTTTCTCTCTCGGCCTTCCTCTTCCTCGATGCGCCGCGGCGTTTCTATCCGCTCCTCCAGCTATAAAATGTAAACCCGGGGGTACCTTGCTTCACCATTTCCATCTCTCCAAAGCCCATTCGCAAACCTTCTCTAAGAATCGCGAGTTGATTTCCTTCTCCAAGGTGAAGCCGTCTAGCTCAAAAAGAAATTGAGTCGAGACAAAGACGTGGGAGCTAACACTTCAAGCTCAAGCTCGCTCTTGAGGATTCAGTTGCTTTTCCTCAAAGGTTGCTCAGCGTTTCATTGAGAAAGAAGTCCGATTTTTGTTTTAGAAGGTCGAGTCTACATCCGCTAGCTTATGGCCCTAGGATTTATTCTCGTGCCTTCTTGACATGTTGTGCCTCCTCGATCCTCGTCTGCTTTTACGGATCTATTGGGGTCCTTTTAGCGTTTTGGTCGCTTATCTTCTTGGTGTTCCTTCTTTGTCCTCGTCTCAAAAAGTATCCGGAGTGATGCTTTGTTATGTAACAGATGTGTCCCTAACCCCGAGAGTAATCTTTGTACCCTCTTTGTATCACCAATGGTTTTGTAATCTTCTATCGTGTGGGCAAGTTCTATCATCTTTGGTGTAGTTTTAAAGCTATGGAAATCTCTCGTCGCTTTCTTGAAGTCCGCTTACGAATCTCGGGACGAGATTCATTAAGGGGAAAGGTCTGTAACACCCGGTGTTAGTTACCGCTTAAGCAATATATTGGACAAAAATAAGTTTATTTTATGCTTGGTTACGTTGTCGGTCGACGAGACGCGAAAAGAAGCAAAATCCGAGAGTTACCCACTTGTCGGAAACCCTAACCCTTCTTTACCCCCTTTTCTATATTTCAAAAATCTATGCAAAATTTGACAAAACTTCCAAAAGCTACTTTGTAGATCTTTTCTTGATGAACAAAAAGATATGTACAAAGTTTTTCAAGTTTTTGAGTAATTTTAAAAGTAATTTTGAATTCAAATTTATCCCTTTTTGACCCCATTTCAAAAGTCATATTTAGAGGCAAAATTTAAAAAATCTTCCAATTGTGAAAATTGTAGATCTTGAAATTTTAAGCCAAGTTGCTGTTTGGAGTTTTTCGAGTTCAGTTCAAATTTTGGAAGTAATTTGCAAAATTCAAAAGTTAGGGTTTGGGTGCTCTGATGGCGGCATGGCTGCCCATGTCGACCAATCGCCGGGCGTCCGCCGTGGACGTCGAGCATCTTCAGCCAGCGTCCACAGCGTCAGCGGCCCGGTAGGCGAGCTCTCGAAGCGGCCCGACCACCTCACCGTCTCTTCTTTCCTTCTTAAAGCCGCCCGACGACCGTCGTCGCCGCCTTTTTTCTTCGTTTCCCAATCGCCGCCGTCGAGCCTTTCTTTGCCGTCGAATTCACCGTCCACCGCACCTTCTCCGCCCGCTCCAATTTGCTCGAAGCTCATCACTTTTGCACTTGATTGATCCACACCATAGCCCTCGCATCGCTGAGCCGCTGAGCGCCGTCTTCTTCTCGGTCCGGCCGGGCGCCGCCGTGCATCACCTCGTCGTCGTCGGTCGGTTCGGTGGCCGCGAGGAAAACCGCTCTAGTGCTATCGAGTCACCTTGACGTCGTGCTCATGATCGGCTTGTCCGTTTTCATTTGCGATCTCAACTTCATTGAACGCCGACCTTGCCACCGGTTCATGCCGCCGCCACGTCGTCATCGTCGGTAACTCACCTTCGCCTTGTTCGGTCTCATCCAACGCGAGCACCAAGGTTGTGGTGAGCTCCTGGCGGCGCCGTGCCGCTTAGTTTTCCTTTTTCCACGCCGTAGCAGCCGGAACACGCTTGCCACCGACGAGCCGACGTTGCCGCTCCGCCGCGTGCGAGCGCGACCTAGCTAGGGGGACGATTTTGGTTCGATTAAGTGAGGAAATAGGATCGCTGGAGTTGCTTAAGGTGGTGCCATACTCGCCGTCGGCTGGGGGAAAGCTCGGGGAGCTCTTCCGTCGTGTGGCGCCGCCGTAGCCGCCATGGCCGTCGGCAAGGGTGCCTTGGTGCCCTAGGTGTTGGGTTTGAGGTGTCTCGGAGGTGCGCGAGAGTGAGGGGGGCAAGATGGGGGTAGGTCGGTGGCGTCGGAGAGATCGTCGCCCGTGAACTTGGCCGGTCAACCGCCGTCGCCGGAGGTCGGTCGGGGCAAGGCCGGGCTGAATGCCCCCGCCATTGCTTTTGGCCGGGCTTTGTTGGCGTTTGGGCGAATCGGGCCAAATTTGGCCCAAAGGCCAGTTTTCTTTTAAAATTTGTTTTATCGATTTCTTTAAATGTGAATAGTGCCCGACTTTTGCAAAATTCATAGAAATTTGAAAATAGCTTCAAAAATTCTGAAACTTTTTGTGGAGCCTTCCTATGATGTTGTGTATCCATGAAAAATTTGAAACTTTGGTTTTGAGTAGTTTTTGCATGTTTTAAAAATACAAATTTTAATTGAAAAATGCATCTTCCATGATTTTTTAGAAAATAAAATATTTATTCAAAAATCATAAAAAATTTATTTGGTACTGTTTTTTATAATGTGACCTACTTGTATAAAAAGTTTGGAGTCGTTTTTGAAATGTTTAAATTATTTTCTATTTTATGCTCTATGATTTTATGTGTTTAAATATAATGTTTAGTGTAGAATGATTTAGGTTTTGTGTGACTTTTAGATTGTTTTGTGAATCTTGGGTCATATCATAATCAAATGGTCCTTGAGAACTCCTTAGGCAATGGTGATGATATCTTGTAGAGTAGTTCAACAAGTTGGTTTTGTTGGTTGCAACTTTATCGTGAAAGAAAGTTGTACTTAAGATGTTTATCATTTCATGCATCATCAAGCATCATGTTTACCATTCCATCATGCTAAAGCATGCATCATCATCTACGTGTAGAGTATACGCGAGAGAGTCGGATCGTGTTGATGAAGCTTTGGAGAAGATGCATCCACCCGATGCGTTGGTGTCAAGTGTGACGTGGGTGGTCCAACTGAATCTAACTTTTCCTCGCAACACGTGCAAGCCCCGGTTACATTAAACCTTTCCTTGATGTTTTAAAAGCTTTATATCACTTATGTCTATGCTATGTTGCATTAAGTAACTAGGAGTTGAGTGATAACCTAATTCTTTGCATTCCCATCCTTGTTTTATTTTAATACCATCCTTGATAACCCGTTTCATTTCGAAAATGCTTAGTGATGCTTAGCCCTCGCTTAATTAGTTAAGCTTTTTCATCAAAATGTTTAATTTGAGAAGATGGTACTTGTTTTTCGAAAAAGAAAGAGATGTAGTGATGAATTTGAGATCGGACGGGACGTAGGTTGAAAGCCGCGGGGGATCCTAGTCGTGCTTGTCCCGTGTTGGTCGCTTAAGGACCGTCCCGTTGTTTGGCCCGAGTGAAATCGGGACGTTTTGAACGCATATTGCGCTGAGACCTTTTGGTCAATGGCACGCCCGACCGGCGATCACCCCAGGTCGGGCGACCCTAACTAGCCACATACTCCGGTAAGCGGGATCTCGGTGGAGCCAAATCGAATGGCAACCACGCACCGGGAGTGGAGAGATGGCGGGAGTAGCGTGTACCCACCCTACCGGGTCAAACCGTCATTAGGGACGGGTAGGGAGGTGGAGTACTGCGTTTCTCGGTGGCGCAGCCTCGTTCCGTTTTGGACAAATCAAAAGAAGGTTGATATATGCAAGCTTAAGTGCTATATATGTCGTGTGGTTAGGGATCCCCACCGGGTATAATCGGTTCATGAATCGCCGTTGCTTCTCGGAGAAGGAGACCGATTCACGACCTTCATCGTAGTAATTGATGGAACATGGTTTTGAAGAAAGAAAGTTGGCTTATGAAAGAAATGTTTGCTCTAGAGTAGGATCACCTAGAGTATATGAACTACTCACCTGAATTAAAAATATTGAAAATAAGGATTCACTTATAGTAAGCTTTTCTGCAAAAGAGTTCTTGATTCTTGCTAAAGCCTTACCTTGAATCCTATTAGACCAGCATTCTTGAGTCTTCTCCTATTTTGTTTAGTCGGGTAAGTCTTGTTGAGTACTCCCGCACTCGGGGTTTGTTAACCCTTGTTGCGGTGTTGACTCGTCTTTGTTAACGGGGGTTATGTCGGTGAGCACGACATGATCTCGGTTGTCTTCTAGTCTACTCAGCTTTCACAAATTAATTAAGTTGAGTTTACTCAAATGTAACTTATTCACCTTTTAAAATTTATGTTATTATTCTTCCGCACTCTGATCTATATTTTTGTAACAAATGTTGTAATGTTGTAGCTACTCCTTTGTTGATCCTGGTATGAGTGGTGTAATCGGGGTTTCCGATGACACCCGACAGGCTTCTTAAGTTATTGGGTGCATCTGCACAAATTGCCGAGGTCTTTGGGACAAAGACAAAAGTGGGGCCGATGAATTAGGAGGTTACGTTACACTACCCTTTTAGTTTAGACAACGTCATAAATAGCTGTTTCAGCGTGCACCTTACCATTGAATATATTGAATTTATTGTATCATATTAGTATTGGTTTTACTAATTATATAATTCTTAAAATAAGTTACTAATATTCATATGAAATAATGTTTTGATAAACGTTTAAACATTTTTCAAGACAATGATGTACAAATTTATCGACAATAGTGTTAATGTAACTTACAATGAGTTGTAAGTGTAATTGCTACATGGTTTGCTAAGGATATATTTCCACGCTTGATAAGCATGTAAAAACAATTATTTATACTGATGTAAGTTATAACTTATGGATGTTGAATTATTGATGGTAATTATTTGTATTAGCATTTACACGTACATTTAAGAGACTTTTATTGATTTTTATGATGATTGAGAGATGGATGATTATGGTACAAATTATATAGGTATATGTATTACATTACATTATCTTTCATAATGCCATTTATGGGTAACTTTCATAATGATAGGGACACATAATTTATTAAAAAAAATATTGGATTAGTCTAATTATATTTTTTGTAACTGCGGCTTTATTCAAAACTCCGCGTGATTATGGTCCTCTAATTTTAGTCAAAACATTGCCATGTCATTCAAGGTAATTCAGTGATATTTGTTAAGTTGCAAATGGGCCTCAAGCCTAGTTGTTGGGGCTTCTTATTAGCGCCCCAGAGGCCAGGTTTGAATCCTCATGCAGACAAATTTATAGGTTGGGTTAAAAAATATAGGTAGGGGCTCTCCTACCGATGGTTCAATAAATCATTATTATTATGTTACTAAAAATTTATACATGTTGCTCGAGATCAAAAGTTTTTTGTGCGGAACTAATCGAAGGCCATTTATCTTAAAATGAATATTATAACTAATGGTAAATAATGTCACACGGGAGACAAAATAAATTGTAACTATGTGATCTAGGACGATGCCCATACCTTTAGTCTACATGTGGCCAGTGCGGTGTTGATGTAGATGTTGTCGACGCCGACGCAATGGCACCGGTGACCTGCGTGTTCCTATATCTCCTTTCTTGACGTAGATCTCCTTGTCATCTCCATGATCTTTGGCACATGATCGTCGTTCCATCCCCTTGATGGGGCTGGATCGAACATGGAGTCTAGCTTCCTCCATTCGTATGCTAAAGTGATGGATGGAAGGCCAACGCCGCTTGTGGCGTAGTGGTAGCGCTCCCGTCGTGGAGGCTACCCGCCCGTGGTTCGAACCCCGTGTTCGGGCCGGGTTGTGGCACCGGGGTTTTTCCCCGAACTCACCCGGATTATTTCGGCGCCTCTCTTCGCGTTGTGCGTTCAACGAAATATTGCGACGAACCGTTGCCCTCGGCGGACGCCGAACTTCCATGTCTGTGTGTAGATGTAGGTCCGTTTATACACATGTAGTGTTGTGGGGTGTGGTGTGCGTGTGTAGGCGTGAGTATGTGTGTGAACAGATACTACAACTGTACCCAGATGAGAGGCATCGCAAAAAAAAAAAGTGATGGATGGAAGTTGTCACCTCATTTAGACGTTGATAAATTTTCTCTATGCCTGGTTTTAGAGTAGTTTTGTTAGTGGCCAACGCATAGGCGTTGTCCACCTCATTAGCGATGGAGTTGTGCCTGCTTGTTGAAGTAGGTGAAGTGGGCTTGGCGCAGCTAGATCATCTTCCTGCCCGCCTCATCGTCATCATGTCGACGCTGGCTAGCTCTTGTAGTATCAAAGTAGATGGAGTGTCACCTTCCTTGTCGGTGTTTGTCGATTCATAGTCAGTGTAGTGTCACCTGGCTCGTTGGCATTAGTTGGCAGTGTAGTTCTTTGTGCAGAGGCATCATTGGGGTAGGAGCCAGCCAGCATACATGTGTGTGGCAGGAGACAAAAGTACAAAAAATAAAGAGCGTGTAGTCGTGTATGCTTGAGACTAATGTTGCAAGCCAGCAACGATTTTGCATACATGTAACACACCACAATAATCAGCTTCAAACATCACCCATGGTGATCATTGCGACCCTAAACACCACAAACAATTTCATCGAGCGTCACGGTGAAAGTAGGGTTACCTGATGTTCGGATCTTGTGTCGCGGCCAGGTCGTCGGGAAAACATCGGCGCCTCAATGTCGGCGGAGTTGCCACGCCAGCACACCGTAGATGTGGGTGCCTACATTGGATTACCTTCCTCGTTGCTTGCAGCTGCCCGCGGCGCGCGTGCCGCCGTGAGGTGGCCACATGCGGCGCCCTCAACCATCCCTTCGGGATCGATCGTCGCCTCATCGTCATCATGTCGACGCTGGCTAGCTCTTGTAGTATCAAAGTAGATGGAGTGTCACCTTCCTTGTCGGTGTTTGTCGATTCATAGTCAGTGTAGTGTCGCCTGGCTCGTTGGCTTTAGTTGGCAGTGTAGTTCTTTGTGCAGAGACATCATTGGGGTAGGAGCCAGCCAGCATACATGTGTGTGGCGAGAGACAAAAGTACCAAAAATAAAGAGCGTGTAGTCGTGTATGCTTGAGACTAATGTTGCAAGCCAGCAACGATTTTGCATACATGTAACACACCACAATAATCAGCTTCAAACATCACCCATGGTGATCACTGCGACCCTAAACGCCACAAACAATTTCATCGAGCGATACGGTGAAAGCAGGGTTACCTGATGTTCAGATCTTGTGTCGCGGCCAGGTCGTCGGAAAACATCGAGCCTCGATGTCGAAGGAGTTGCCACGTAGGCACCGTAGATGTGGGTGCCTACATTGGATTGCCTTCCTCGTTGCTTGCAGCTGCCCGGCGGCTGTTACCGTGTGAGGCTGGCCACATGCGGCGCCCTCAACCATCCCTTCGGGATCGATCGTCGTTAATATAATAGGTTTTGTTTGTTATCTTTTTTTTACTATGAAACAAAAATAATAATAATGACAAAGATGGGTAATCTTATAGAATAATGTCTCTAATTTAGATTAAGATTATTATTGTTATTGTTACTATTATATATATACGTCCATAAATTACGGCAGTTCTTTGTTCCATATTTTTATCAGCAGGCCAGCCAAGGCGCGTCTGGACGGGACCGTTAATCCAAGGAAAAAAAATCCGGTGCATTGCATCTGGGCTAACTAAGAGAACGTGATGGTAGGGGCATCGGATATTAATTTATAATTTATTAACTGATTTTGTGTTTCTGCTTAAAAAAAAACTGATTTTGTGAATGTCGACAAAAGAAGAATTTGTTGGCAGGCAAGATTTAGGTACTTTGTTTTATTATTATCTATAAATAGAATGGCAGTGGTGGGTAATTTATTTAAAAGTTAAAATAGATCTAATGGTTATAGATGTCTCCAATCTATGGTTTGATGGTAGGATGTTTCGATTAATGTGAGAATTTCTAGCATTTATCTCTTTTTCTAGCGCCGTCGGTGAGAATTAACGTGGAGCCTCCGTTGAAGCCTCCAATTAGTAATAGTAAGATATATATAATAAATGTAAACATGATATACGCAGGGTTTTTTTTTCCCGGTTTTACTAAATTAGTTCAAGGCACACTTCTCTGATCACTGTTGACAAAAAATGTGCAGCAGTTTTATTATGGCTAATATATGAAGCTCTGGCTTTCCGGGGAAAAAAAATCATGTTCATGGAATCATGTCCAGAACTGGACACAATCTGGGCCATTTAGCATAACTTCAGCTTACAGATCAACTTTCAATTTAGTTCAAAGAATATAAAAAAATACAAATCATCCAAATGCTCTTGATTTTGTCTCCATCGATTTCTTCTAGAGCTAGAAATACCTATGTTCTGACAAACGGGGCCTATTATATAACCACCAATCTAACTAATAGCACTCGTACTCCCGTCGTCCTACCTGCAACTCTAGCTCATGGATGAATCTAGCAACCGATTTGATCTTAATGAAAAGTTGACAAGCTAATCGAGGAGGAGCTTCACAAGTAACTAAACTGACCAAGCCAAGCAACAATAAACTGACTTCAACAATCTGTACATGAGGTTGGGGCCGTGAGGCGTGCCTGATATACAACAAAGCTATGATCAGCTGAGAATAACCAGTTGCAAAACCATCCGTTTTCATAATTTAAGAAAACAAAAATATGATGTACATTTGAGTATATTTTCTAGCAATCACCAATGATCTTGCGATTGAAATCAATAGCTTGGGCTGGTGGTTAATAATAGGATCGTGATGAGCGTGATGAACGGGTGGTGCTGCCCTCATTGCGATCTTTCTTCCACATTCCTTCAATGCTCAGGAAACATTTGAGAGGTCTCACCTGTTCAAATACAGCACAATGAACAAACAAACATTACCTCCTGCCATAGTCCATTACAGAATACTCAAAGTATATAATGGAAAAGCATTATATGCCTACCTTCCAACGGTTTCTGCGAGCTATCTCGTTTTGGATAGCAGACAATCGGTTGATAATTACTCTAAAATCAGGCCTGTCTGCAGGATTTTCACTCCAGCACTGCTCAATCAACCTGCATCAATATCAAGTGGACAGGAAAAAAGGTTACGTCGAAATTTACAAAGGGGAAAATCACCAACAATAATGGTACTTGGAGGAAATAGAACATGTTAAATTTCACACATTACAAGTAGTTAAATTGAGCATGACTAGCAGAAACTTGTTTGCTAAAAGTTTGAAATGCATAGCAAGACAAACAAGTGCTCTAACTGAATTATGAATTGCCATTATATAAGCAAAGCGGAAAGAATGACTGCTTACTCTCTTAACCCATGAGCATAATGCTTTGGAGGGGCTCGAAAAAGGCGGCCTTTCTTTAGAATTGTGTACCTTCTCAATTTCATCATTTTTCTTATCATAATAAGGAAGGCATCCTTCAATCATCTGCAATAGTTAGAATTGGGAACATATCAAGCACAAAAAAATGGTCATATGAGTTATTTGCAGGGAGTAATTGGTGCTGAAATGAGTATCATTCTTATGTTTAAAGAAACAACAGCATTAACTGAATCAATACCATACATATATGTTGGCAGAAATATTTAGAGAACAGAAATGCACCATATAACCTAATGTGTGGAGACAGATGCACAAAGTTATAATATATCACAACGTACCTCCTGAAGTATCAAAGCGAATGAGAAGACATCCACTTTAGTATCATACTCTTCATTTCGTAAGACTTCTGGAGCCACATATCTGCCTGAGACATTTTAAAAAATTACAAGTTGAAACAGAAGAAAAAAAAAAATTAAGAAAGGCAAAGGTCAACCACTAATATAACACATTTAGCATAACAAATAATGAAGTCCACTTACAAGCATTGCCTGGAGAAGTCACCGCTTTATCTTCTCTAACTTTTCTTCTCCATTTTAGCATCTTACACAAATCAAAATCTGCCACCTTCAGATGTCCAGTGTCATCCCTCAATATGTTACTGTTATCTTACACAATGGGCATAAAAAGTCTTTTAACAAACTGCACGGGGTGTACAGAAGAAGATGCAAGCAATTTTCATTGAAAACATATAACCACAAAGTACTCACGAAGGCTCAAGGTCACGATGGATGATAGCTTGAGGTTTATGCTCATGCAAGTAATTCATTCCTCTGTTACAATTCACAAAGGAACACAAGTTAAATTTTGTTACTTCATAACAACAAAATATAGTAGCCAACAGAGTTTATCTCATAGCATCCAGGTTATGTCTGGTAAACCTCGCAATATCAAGAGCAAACTTCACTGCACATGATGGTGGAAGAGCTCCTTTCTTACTCAAGTGAGTGCGCAAGTCACCCTGAAAATAAACATTTTGGTAATTCTCAACAACCCATGACATAACATGAAGTTGCATTTTGGTACACATGAGTCAATAAATCTAGGCATTGTACAGTGTTGAAATCATATTGCTGGTAGTTACAAAGAAGTCATCGTGCTACTTGAACACAATATTTCGTAATTTTGTTGCTTTAGAAGACCACAACGCATTCAGAAACTTACTAAGGTAAATAATCATCAGATATTAGCGAAAAAACATTTTAATAGTTTAGACATGCAGATAACTAGAAATTAGAATAAAGTAATATGAAGCCGTGGACCTGCACCTAAAAGGTTTCCTAAAAATGTAGCCTCATATATTGCCTCGGTAATCGAATAACATTTAGAAAACAATGCAGATGCTAAACAGCGTATTGCTTAAAGACAAACCTTGCGCATAAATTCCATAACAATCATCATTGGGTTGCTTTGTGTCACAGCACCCAAAAATTGCACAACATTTGGATGGCGTATAAGTTGCAGCACATCAAGCTCGTCTCTGAATGCCTGCCTGTAATACATCCAAATTATCAGGATAATATAGCTTTAGAAGAAAGGTAAGATTCAGTAAAATAAAGTCAAGATAGACCAGAAACAAATGGAATAATTGAATGCAAACTACCCACACTTTGCTCTCGTCCACAATTAGATCATCATCCAGCTTCTTAACAGCAACAGGAATGCCCCTCCATGTTGCTTTTCTAAATGTGCCCTGCAAAGCAGAATGAATCAATAGCTATCTAATAAATTTATTGCCAACGACATCTAATGGTGGGAAGTATAGCTTCAAAACTTGAGATAAAGAAAGTACAATCTAAAACCAACAATTCAATAGCGTATTATTGGTTAACTAATTGTAAGCTTATTAATGCTAGAGACAACCAGGTTGAAAAGGCTCATGCAAAAGAAAGGGAAATATATATACAAACCTTGGATAGATCATTGCCATTAGTCAAATCAAGCTCGGCCGGGTCAATCTCATATTCAGGAACTTCACCTAACATTGTTCACATGCATCGGAGCAATCTTCAAGAAAGAAGCGAATATTCAGAACACCTGAACAAAAGAAAACATCAGGCAGAGGCGACACTCATCGTAGTACCTTATGCTTGGAGCCATGCTTCTCAAAGATCTTGATCACATCATGATTCTGATAATGCATTGCATCCGCCAAAGGCTGCCAGATAGTAGCAACGCTCAACTAATGCAGCAAGTCACAACAAGACATATATGCACACATTATCTTATCTCAAATCTATGTTGTACGTGCTAACACACCTAAAAACTTGTGTCATTGTTGTGTTTGTTGCCTACTTCCTACCCCAACTAGCTTGGGACAAAAGGGTATGTTGTTGTTGTTGTGGTCGTCGTCGTCGTCTGTTTGTTGCCTACTAGTCCTCTTAACTAACTTAGTGTGCCAATCGTGAAATATATGATGATGGGTTGGCATAAAAATTCCAATCTATTTCAGAGTTCTCTCTAATAGAAAAAGGAGTTTAGGGCCCTCATCATCAATCGCAACCAAAAGCAAATGGAGTTGTAAATAAATAAAGAAATACTGAAAACTTAATCAGGCCGCACCGTGCTGCCCCACTGGTCCTCGACGGCGGCCTCCGCGCCGCTCTGGAGGAGCAGCTCGACGACGTCGGCGTGTCCCTCGCAGGCGGCGATGTGCAGCGCCGTGCGGCCGTCGGAGTCGCGGAAATTGGGGTCGGCGCCGCCGTCGAGGAGCTCGCGGATCCCTCCACGCTGCCCTCGTGGGCCAGGTACATGAGCTGGAAGCTCATGACGCCGTTCGCCTCGGCCGACGAACCCTCCGCCGAGCTCGCACCGCCCTCGCCGCCGCGCTCGGGCGCCAGCGACGACTGCTTCCCCAGCTTGAACCGCGGCGTCGGCGGCCCCGACGCCGCCGCGCGTGAGGCTTCGGCTCCATGGAGGCGGACGGCAGCGCTAGGGTTCTGGGGGTCGGAGATCGGATCAGCAGAGGCTTTCGGGCGAATGATTCAGGTGAAGCGGGGAAGGGGAGACCGGGAGGGAGGGGCGGCGAGGAGACCGGGAGGGAGGGGGCGAGGGATGGGATGGACGAATGAATCGAGGAGATCGAGGAGGGGTTTGGGAGTGGAATAAGCAGGTAGTCGGACCTGATGGCGTGGGTGGTGGGTGGTTTGCCTGCTGAGCTGGCAGCAGGTAGAGGCAGCCAACTAACTCCAATCCCCGTAGAATCGGGTATGAAACTAGATAGAAACAACCCACGAATACCGCGCGGCCACGAACTTCAACTGATGACAGCTGAGCTGAGACCCACCGAAACCGGAGTTCCAACTGACATTGGCTCCATCACGTTGGATAGTGCTGCCTCTATGCCCGTTCTATGGGAGCAGCTGATTACTTATGCGGTAGAGTAACGAGTGTTGCTGATAACGTGTTGGAAGGGGGCTGCGAGGAGAGCGCGTGCGAGGGATGGGATGGACAAATGAATCGAGGAGGAGGGGTTTTGGAGTGGAATAACCAGCAGTCGGACCAGAGCGTGGAGGTGTGGGACGATGGTGGGTGGTTTGCCTACTGAGCTGGCAGCAGCAAGAGGCAGCCAACGAACTCCGATCCCGGTAGAATCGGGTATGAAACCAGATGGAAACAATGGCCACGGATACCGCGTGGCCCACAAACTTTAACTAACGACATACCGAGCCGAGACTTGCCGAAACCGAGTTCCAACCGACATGGGCTCCGTCCACGTTGGATACACGGCCGCCTATGTCTCTTTCTATGGGAGCTGATTATTTATGCGGTAGAGTAACGAGCGTGGGTGATAACGTGTCGGAAGGGGGCGGTGAGGAGAGCGTGTGCGAGGGATGGGATGGACGAATGAATTGAGGAGGAGGGGTTTGGGAGTGGAATAACCAGTAGTCGGACCTGATGGCGTGGGGGTGTGGGACGGTGGTGGGTGGTTTGCCTGATGAGCTGGCAGTAGGCAGAGGCAGCCAACGAACTTCAATCCCGGTAGAATCGGGTATGAAACTAGATGGAAACAACGACCACAAATACTGCGCGGCCACAAACTTCAACTGACGATAGCTGAGCTGAGACCCATTGAAACCGGAGTTCCAACCGACATGGGCTTCATCACGTTGGATACATTGCCGCCTCTGTGCCTGTTCTATGAGACCTGATTACTTATGCGGTAGAGGAATGAGTGTGGCTGGTAACGTGTTGGACAGCTGAGCTGAGACCCGTAGAAACAGGAGTTCCGACCAATGTGGGCTCTGTCACACCAAATACACTGCTGCCTCTAGGCTTGTTCTACTGGAGCTGATTACTTATGTGGTAGAAGAGCGAGCATGGCTGATAACGTGCTGCGAGTATAATTACAAGTACTGTAAAAGCCATAGGAAAATAGAATGAGCCATCCAGAGTTATTTTATTGATCATTCGATATATACATATACATATAGAGAGAGGACGCTCGGGGAGGAAACTCCTCCATTAAGTCATCTTTTCCTCCCCCGTCAAGTCATCTGTGGGTATAGGAAGTTCTGGTGCATGCGACCATTCGTGGAGGAACTCCCAGTGAGAAATGTGTGGTTGTGCCTTAAGTGTAGTCCCCAACTCTAAAACCAACTCCTTATATACAGTTGGGATGAGATCATTCTGATACAAAATATTTGTAACAAGCTCAAATCGTTAAGAAATTATTTATTTCGCGTCCAGTTAACTCACAGAAAAATTTAGGTATAGTGGTATATTAGGTGATCGGCTAGGAGCATTTTGTTTTGCCCTCTTAAACTTATCTGTTTGTTTTATCTCACAGCAAAATAGCATGTTTATCATCAGCAGAAATAATCAGCCTAATAGTGTTGAAGGCCCCAAACCAAAACTTCAGCCGTTGGAGGCTCCATTGCAAATAAGGCTGGCGGACATGGCTTGGCCTGGCTAAATCTCAGAATTACAGGGCTCTTGTTCAGGTGACAAGATCAACCACGTAGCCAAGGCAAAGTTGAGTACCCGTGCTAAGAAAAGGGACATGTTAGGAGGTCTACAGGTCAGAGCGGTTCGCGACCAAAAGCAATGCATGTGCAGCATGCTATCGCTTGTAACGCAAATACTAAGATATTGAGCGTTTTTAGGTGTGTAGCAGTTGGTGGTGAACGTACTTGGACGTTGAGATGGGAAAGATAAGGACTGCGACACGTCAGTTTCGTCACTGCTACGCGGGCGCCGCTGCAGGAGCTAACGTGTTTTGGCCTTTTGGGCATCTAGAATGCAAGCCTAGATCTTCAATGTTTTCAACAGAAAGCGACCCGATCTTGATCGAGTTCAGCTGTGGTCGGCTGCACAAATATGAAATGACGTGGACCCGTTTCTAGACATGCTCGTCCAAATCGTCGTTCCTCTTCCTCAGTTCAAGAAATGACATAATTCTAACATAGTTAGGTTTGGACTTTTACTCATATATATACTCCTAAAGAATATATAATCAACCGAGCTAAACTTAGTTTATTATATTATATTTTCATAGTATATATTAATTTGTTATAAATCGGTACTGTTTCTAACAAATCTGACCAAATTTTAGATAGTTGTTGACTATTAACAAAACCATATATAACAATAATAGTAAAAAAATCTTCAACTAAATAACGTAAGTTTTACTCGTATATTACTATATATACAACAATTGGCCAAAGAAAATTGCATGGCGCCTCCGGTCGCACCTCTTGAAATTTGGAGTGAGCACGTAGTCAGTTAATTACCCTCTCCAGGGCCGAAATTGTCGCCATATTGCCGACTGCTGATCTAGTCAAGCGAAGCATTTCGGAGCTGCAATTTCCTTCTCATCGCTACAGCATGTTGTGTAGTTGTATCGGTTGACTTCTCTAGCTTGGGCCATATACTAAAAACTATGCCAGCGACGGTTTCGAAGGAAGGCCGGCGCACAACAAACATGAGATCAACGCCGCCCAAAGCACGTAACAGAAAGCGCGTATCAGCCGCGTCCGCGGGCACGGCACCACACGTCCACACGCACGCAGGATGTGCCTTGTTCCTGCCTCGAGTCGTGGCATGTGAGACCATGTGTCCGTCCGCCATCGCAGGCTCCCAGCTGCCGGCTTCATTCGGTCTGAATTGACCCGAGAGGGACACGATGGACTGAAGGAGAAGCAAGCATCTTCGGCAAAGGAGCAATTCACCGACAGGTTGCATGATCATTTGCGCGAAAGATGATTGGTGATGCCACACTATACCAGAGCTTCCTGTTCAGAAGCCGGATTTTTAGGCTCTTATAAAGCCCGGTGGAAAATCCCATGGACGAGACAGCCTAGAATCATTTTATTTGGGCTGGGCTGATTCTTTTGACCGAAAAAAACAGCCAGTCTTTTTTTTGTGTGTGTGGGCTAAAAAATAAAGCCTGAGCCCACATATTGTGCTGAGCAGGCTGTGCCTTAGGTGGGTTTTTCAAGTTGGGCTAGGCTTATGATCAACATGTATAAGCCTGACCAACAGATTTTATTTGGGATTTTAAAAAAATCTATTTGGGAAAAGCCCACCGGACTTCCCCTAATTATACAAGAGATTACAAACAATATGTATGATGTGCAATAAGTATTATTTTAATCATTGAATATATTTTATAACATACTCCCTCCGTCCCAAGAGCAACTCCAACAGTTCCCTATTTGTTGTTTTGGCAATTGCCCTTGTTTGCCAACTCTCAAATTCAAATGCCAAATAAAAAAAAAAAGAGTTAATCTCCAACAGTTTGTCATATAGTTATAACTTACATCAGTAACCCCGAGAGAGAAATAAAATTATATTTATGTCCTTCCACCTCTTGAAAACTTATGTCGGGAACCCCGAGATAGAAATAAAATTATGTTTATGCTCTTCCAGCTCTTAAGTACGGATGCACCGCGAATGTCAAACGTCGTAGAACGCGTATTTTTTGCGCCGCCTGGGGGCCTGATTTGCCAACGCTCACCAATTTGCCAACTCCAAATGCCAAACTGTTGGAGAGAGTTTTTTTGAGTTTTTTGGCAAAATTTGAGAATGCCAACTCCAATTACCAAACTGTTGGAGTTGCTCTAAGGCGTAACCACTTTTTATTCTTGTCCCATGATATAAGACGTACTCTCTCTAGAGGCACATGTATCAATACAATAGTACTAGTGTTGAGAGAGAGAATTATATGTGTTTTTTAGGTCTTTAAACCGGAGGTAGTTACGCCTTATATCCTGGGACTGAGGGAGTATTTATGTAGAAATAAAAAAATGACTCAGTCCGTGAAAGGAAGCAATTCAAGGGTGGGAACAGTGTCCGTATAAGAATGCAACTCTACCATGGATTTTTTTTTTTATCAAATCTTATCACATATCACAGAATCTCAGACAATCAAAATTTTCACATAATGCTGGAACACAACGACATAGCTCTCAACACAAATGCCAACTACACTTGGATACACCACTGCATAAACCTGGAACTATAAGCTGGGACCCGTGCTACCAGAAACACCTATGGCTCATCAGATGCCATTGCTGTATCAGTGCTGCCAGGAATGGTTGTATCATTGAAGCCATCAATTGCCGTTGATATGATCATCGCCGGTATCTGTGGGTGCCAGTGCAGTTCTTTCAACTCTCTTTGGCCCTGATGAGCAAAGAGAAGTTGTGGGGGCAAATCTTCAGGTGCATTTGCCTGCTCTTTCATCTTCGCTCTGAACTCAGCTTCCTCTTCCGCATCTTTTTCCAATGAAAGGTCCCAAATTGTTAGTTGATGATCTTCAGAGGTTACAGCTAATGTTGATGCTTCATGTGGACTCCACTCAATAGATGTAATTGCTTTCTTGTGGTACTCAAAGTGTGCTACCACCGAGTCCTCCTGTTCCATGAGATAACATTCACATCGGCTTTATGAGCTTCGACAGAAATACAAGGTTTCTTCCCTGTACGTATATCCCATATTGCTATCGTACCATCAACAGAACAAGATGCAAATATGTCGGCTTCCGTGGGACTCCACTGTAGATCTTCAACACTTGCAGAGTGTCCAACAAATGGGTTTGCATCTACGTTCCAGCTGTTTGAAGTCGGTTCCCATAAGTGAATGCATTTATCGCAGTCACCAGAAACAAGTCTTCCAGTAACAAGTGGATTCCAATCAATGGCATATCCCTCATCTTTATGGCCACTAAATACTTTCACGGGTACTCCTCCGTCCCACTGAGTTTGTCACCCTGGATTCCGTGCCATCTTATTCGATGCTTTGTCTTATTCAAATTTTTTACACAGATATAATTTATTTTGTTACGACTTATTTTATCAATGAAGATACTTGAATATTGATTAATTTATTTTATGGTTTGCGTAAATATTTTGAATAAGACGAATGGTCAAACATGAAGTTCAAAAGTCAAAAACGACGAACTCTATGGGACAGAGTGAGTAGGTGTTTGTGGATTATGTCGTCTTCTTTGGGTGCATCTGACCCTGACTCTGCTAAAGAATTAAGGAAGGAGCTCAAGTCCCACACCATGGATTGACATGCACTTCAGAAGTAAAAGCATCTTTGTGTGGGACCATTTGAGTAAAACAAATCAATTTCCTGACACGGCTGCCCAATCAGGTTGCATCTACGTAGCACGTGAAGGGGAGAAGATAGCCTGGTCACCTGCATCCTCGTGTTGTGGAACAGAATAAAAGAGGGTAAATTAGTAATTTAGCTTGGTCCTTAGCATTGCCTCGGAAAGTCAGGATTGCAAGCATTCCCGGACCGAGGTAGTACATTAGCACAATGGGCACCCGTCTTTATTCCTTGGCCAGGGAAAGTGGAGAGACTGTCTGCGTTTTTCTTTTCTGCTTCTAAAAAGACCTCTAATTTCTATATAGATTATATGCTGTGAATAAGATACTAGATCTTTGCAGTGTACATCAGTCATATCCAAAGAGATCTGTATCACATGCTAAACATCTATCTCATCAATAGTTAAAACGTCAGATCAGATATTAAACATGTATGGATGATAGCATTAATACCCGATTTCTTTGTTGGGAATGTGTGTGACAGGCAATTACTAGTATATCTTGCTACACAAAAATATAATAAAAAGTAATAAAATGCACACCTGTATTAAGGCAATCCCAATGCAGAACCCGCCATAGTTTCTATGGGCATTAATTGTACTACCATCTAAGCGTTTTTCTGATGTGGCAAGATATTTATTGAAGAGAAAACAAAAAAAAAATAGAAACCGGTCTAAATTATAAACCATGTCTACATAAGAACCTAAGACATAAAGAGATATGATTGGTAGAGAATGGAGAGAGAATGCATGTGATTGGATAAAAATTGTTTTGTAGAAACTATCCATTGGGACTATGGTTTTTATAGGTAGAGTCTATAAAAATTAATAGGTATAGAAAATACACATAGTTTCTAGCATTGGGAGTGATCTTAGGCATATCAATGCTCTATGACTATGTCAACGTCTCATCTTCATGGGGAGTTTGCATTGATCTTGTCCACTCAATAAGGATGAGAAAAAGAGAGAAATGAATGTGGAGCTGATTGTTCTCTTCTTTAGCCTATAGCGCTTGTCCACTCAACAAGGATGACAAAAAGAGAGAAATGAATATGCAGATTAATTGTTCTCTTCTTTAGCATTAGCATTTTGCACCTTTTGCAGAACATCGTCGATTCCTTTTTACTAGAAATTTTGTAGAACATTGTTATCTTCGAGGAAAAAAGAGATGCTCAACCACTTTTCGGCTTTGAAAGTACGAAAACATCGTCTCTTCTTATGTATCTATGACGATATCAGATATTGTGCTTCAACCACAACCACACCGAAGTGCATTCAAAAGATTGGAATCATAAGAGAATCGCGATGTCAGAAGTTTTACGCAAAGGGCGGCGGCATTGGATACAATAAAAAACAATATCTAGTTCACCAGCATAAAATCTGAGATGAGAAGTTGGTATACAGTATACACAGTTTACATGTCTTTGTAGCATTTACTCGTAATACACCTAATTTTGTAGCTAATGTAACAGAGAAATCCAATATGTTGCTACCTTTTCATTATTGACCGTCCCATTTTTCTTAAATTGATAAATTGACCATGATAAGCTAATGCATGCATTGTAATAAAATATATATGGACATGCATACATTTTCCTAGGTATCATTTTTTATATCTGGTCTGTTTCCACTCCCAATGCAACTTTAAGGTATACTCCATGTGAAAAAAGAGTATATATGCATATTTTACCCTCCATGTGAAAAAAGAGCTAGTAGATTCTCTGCTTTCTTAGCAGTGGCGAAAGAAAATAGAATAACGATATCCTTATCATGAAAAAAAAAAAAACGAAAGTATTTGTTGACTTTGGAATACTAGTTGGCTAGAAAGACTAAACTTTCACGCTCCAAAATCTAGCATATGCATATGCATGGATGATAGCACGCCTAGAAAGACCTGTGCACCGATGATGGCCTGCGGCTAGTAGATAAGGTGCCCATATGAAAAGCTCATTTTGTGTGGCGGTTGAGTTCCATTAGCTGTTTTAGGAAGAGGGTAAAATCTAGGAGAAACAAACACCGACATGGAATGCAGATATAACGTAGAATGGTAGAAACCAAAGAAAGGAAGTTCTCTACATGATTCATCTCTAGCCCCACCGAATTATAGCCAATATATAGTACTCCCTCCGTTACAAATTACAGTTCACTTTGACTTTTCTAAATCATTTCTTTTACTATATATCTTGACATAGTGTATAACTAGGTCATAGCAAAATAAATGTATCTAAAAAAGTCAAAGTGAACTACAATTTGGAACGGAGAGAGTAACATATATACAACTAGGTGAATACCCCCGCATTCTTTGCCGGGACGGCCGATGTTATAGAAAAAGATCTGCATAGAATAGGAAGGATTATAGCGGAGGCCACATGAAAAATATAGAAAATGACATTACTTATTGTATATATATTCCTAATCTAACAGCTCGTCAGGGCAAAGCTGTTTCTACGTGAGCACACAATTCAACGCTCAGTACACAACTAACCTTGTCCTGAATTCGATTTAAACTACAGTAGATTGCCATAAGAACACACAGTAGAAAGAAACAGACACAATCTGATCCACCATCAGGGCGAGTCTAAAGGTGCAATGCACAGGGGAGCTATTCCATCAGACAGCCACACATGCATGTAAAAAAAATAGGGCAGGCCACATTGGACACTTCCACCTCTTGCTCCTTAACTTTCAACTTTCAAAATTTAGCACTGCAAAATATACAGTGCATCAGGCATTGGCAATTAAAAGGATTCAATTGAACCTTTGCATCATATGCAGTATCTATCAGAGGATCTCACCATGTCTCAGCCTACTTGATCGAGTTATCACTAACTCATTTTGTTGTGATAGAATGTCTGCAACTGCCTCTCAAGAGGAATTCAGATATCATTGAACTGTCACAAAGCTAACTATGATACAATGGCAACATCTTTAGTTGCAGATACCATTTGAACTACAACATCTCTAGTTCCTTGCAACAACCCGAGGTTGACACTTGTAGCATCCCCACCCATTTCAACTGTCCCAAATCTAACTATGATACAATGATATGATGTTTGCAGCAATTGACCAAAGAGACATTTGAAGAGAAAAAGAACATGAGCCCAAAAAGAGGAGCAAGGACTTACCCAAAAGCAAACCGTACGGTGGGTGTTTTACTTTACATGTTTGAATATTGCTCGTGCTAACGCAATGGTGGCGTCTAGAATAAATAAATCAACAAATACTAGAATCTAGATCCTATTACATGCATTTAAAGCAGCACACATAAACTTAGAACCAAAAATTAGCATCCATGACATTCAGGGACATGACAATCTATTTGATGAAAATATATTCTATCTGTTTGGTTTTTTTTTCTTGCCATGGAAAGAGATAGAGATATCAGTTCACATTACCTGAAGATTATTTGTGTAGGGTACAATACAAATCGGTAAAAGTGTGCAGTGGTGGCAGTGCCAAGATCCAGCAAGCTGCCCACATTGTCCCTAGCTCCATCTTTTTATGAACCAGCTCTCTCCCCGAACAACAATAATGCACAATTAAAATGCATCAAATTGAAGCATTCAAACAATGATTGGGGAGAAACCACTAGTAGTTTCTTCATATATTTATCATTGGGGAGAAACCACTAGTTTCTATGGGGTTAATGCAACTCTCCCTATTGGTGGAATTGAGAGAGAGAAAGAGAAAATAATTATTACTTGAAGACACTACCACTATAAAGAATGGTTTGTATAGACGATTTTTTTTGCTATGGGACTACCCTAATGAACATATGCAAAAGAAATGTTAAAGGCACTACCCTAATGAAACTCTCAATGAATGATTTCTTCCATTGGGACTGCCCTAAATTAAACCATGCTTCTTATACATCTATGCATTAAAGGCACAAGAAGAAAAGTGAAGTGTTAAACAACAATATTAGTTATCCATGTTTCCTAGGCAGAAAAAAAAACTACAACCCAAGAGAACAATTTAATGCATTATTAGATCGTTAGACATTATTTTCTCTAGTAAACCAAAACATGCATATAAGGACACAGTGCTTCACATGTAAAACTCCTTGTAAATATAAAATAGGAAAAATATTTACACTAAAACATATGCATAACTTGAAATAAGCTTTGTTCTATGCAACATGAAATGATGCTAGTATCTCATCTTTTCAAAATGCATGACCGTGACAACCACCATACGCTCTTATAAGTACTTCATGCTTGGACCTGGTTTCTCCAAGTCGACATTGAGCACGTCAAAAACCTCCACACAAGACCAGCAACAAGTTTTCCTTGTTCTCCAACAAATGTCTAATGTGGAACCATTGGTTCTCGCTCATGTGATACGAGATGTGTTGGATTCATTTACACCAGTTGTCCCCCTTAGGATAACCTACAACAATAGGCTACTTCTAGCAGGTGTCGAGCTGAAACCATCTGCAGTTGTGAACAAGCCAAGAGTTGATGTTGGGGGCACTGACCTCGGGGTATTCTATACACCGGTAAGCTAGTAAATATGATGTGCTTCCATCATGTGGAACCATGACAACATCCACTATAATAAACCTTTTATATATTGTCAACATGACTACAATGACAACTAATTAAAAGTTTAAACAACTCAATCTATCTCCTATGTTCTAACTTATTGGTTCTCCATTCACATAAGGTATTAGTTGATCCAGATGCCCCAAGCCCAAGCAATCCATCACTGAGGGAGTATTTGCACTGGTAATAAGTTCATTAGTTTATATTAGTCAAATTGTCAGTTTGCAATGTCTTTAGCTTTCCCAATGAACTAAATAGCTTGAGTGTTGTCTTGGAACAACACATATTATTATAGGTTCACTTCCTTTGTTGTCTGCCTTTTAGATGTTTCTTACTTTGATATCCTCGTTTTAATATAGTTTGTGTTGCATGTAGGATGGTGATAGATATTCCTGGAACAACCGGAGCCAGCTTTGGTATGATCCCAAGAAATCACATTTCCTATCTAGATTCTTTCCCTTTTAGCATGATCTATGATTGCAAAAGATCTTCAGCTGTGTTAAAGATCTTCAAATTGTAAGCCATTTTTAGATTTGTCCTAAACAAAAAAAAAATTTACATTTAATCTCATTTGTATGCAAACATCAAACAAGATTCATTACATACACCATAAATTAATCATATATACTCCTATATACTTTTTTTATAGCGTACGTATTTATTTGGTGCTGTAGATATTAATTTATTTTTCTAGAAACTTAATTAGTCAAGATTAGACATTGCAAATTTGACTAAGGATAAAACTAAAACAACTTACAATTTGAAATGGAAACATCAAACAGAACAAAGATCTATATTTCATGAAAAGTTGAGTTGATAACTATATATAAACGTGACACCTCTTGCAGGTCAGGAGCTCATGTTTTATGAAAAGCCGGAACCGAGATCTGGTATACACCGCATGGTATTTGTGCTGTTCCGGCAACTTGGTAGGTGCACAGTTTTTGCACCAGACATGCGAGTTAACTTCAACTGCAAGAACTTTGCGCGTCAATACCACCTGGACATTGTGGCTGCCACATATTTCAACTGTCAAAGGAAGCAGGATCTGGTGGGAGAAGGTTCAGGCCCGAATGACAGAGGATTTGCATGATCATCCTCCGAATATAGTAATTGCCATCATAAAATAATTAATGTGCTTGGAATTAATACCAAATGCACCCCAATGAGTAATAATGTTTGGATGATATTGAGCATCTTTGCTTGCCGCTTTCACACCTTCCGGCAAGGCGTCAACGGCTCTCTTCGGATCATTCTGCGACAGCGCCGACTGCGAGCTTACTAGCTAGTATTGCCTCTCTTCTGCAGTGCTTTCACGAAAGGCTCTTTGGGCTATCTGCTTCGTCTATATACTATTTGTAATTGATATTCGATGATCAATAACAGAGATACTAATAATAATTGTTAGCATAATATGAGTTCTTTTCCGCTCTATATATCATGGCGTCAGGTCAGGAGATTTCACATCCTGTGGCAACGCAACTCAAAAACTCAAAAAGCTAGCCGCCGCGTTCATCTCCACGTCGGCATATCTTCAACGACCGACCCCAAACGAGCCACCGCGGCCCTTGAGAGTTGAGAACGAGCGCGCCGCCGCCGCCACTGCCCTTGAGCGTGTGACAGCGTGAGCGCCATGCAGTCCAGTCCTCGAGTGATATAGGCCGTCACATGCGCTGCCGCTGATGCCCAAGAGCTAGCGAGCGAGCGAGCGCTGCCGCCGCCGCCGTCCTCACCAACAGGGAGATCCGGCTGTGCCGTCCTCAAATAAGCCACCGCGCGTATGCTGACTACGACTACGAGCGAGGCTGTGCCGCCATCACCGACCTCCATGCACATGCCTGCCTACGTGAAGCAGGGCCGGCCCTTCTTGTGTGCCCCGTCTACAAGTGGTCGGGCACCAAGCAATTGTTAATGAAGAAAAAAAAAAAAAACTATCAATCCATTTTCTTCAGAAAAAATACAGAGGAAAACAAGGAAACAGAGTAGCAACACAGAGCCTTATATATGTAGCCTTGATGCAATACTGAACTGAACTGATGCTCTGAAGAAATCAATGCAGTTGAATTTATGATGTTACTGAAAATCAAAGAAGGAAACCAACTTCTCCGGAGAAGGAGATGCAGGCACTGGTTTCATCCAACTGCATACTGACTTTATGCTAAGGGTGTGTTTGTATTTTTCTGAATATAAAAGCGTATGTTTGTAATTTTGTATCATAGCTGGATTTATGTAATCAGGGTTTCTTTTTGATGAAACTATATAATCAAGATTATACGTTGGATTATTATAATCAATATTTTAGATTATAATAACCAAAATGTTTGGGGTCCTTAGATTATGGTGATTTATTATAGTCAAATAAAGCCTATTTTATCCTTTAGTTTAGCAAGTTTTTTTTTCTCAAATACGGAAAAATGTTAGCACATCTTTGTATTTAAGAAGAAGACCTTTTATAGCAGCGCCACATTGCAAAAGCGGGGGTGTATTACAGGAAGCGCTACCGACCTTTACTCACATACATGTGGACTACACACACACTGGACTACCTAGCTTGCATGGCCCAACTTTCACCTATTTGGTCAGCGGTATGCTTGATCGTGGATAGAACCTGCCTTTATGGCGGATGTAGCGTTTCAAAAGCACCTTGCATTTCTCTCTTTCCACATCTTCCATACCACTAGGATACTTCAGCATCCACCATAATCCTCGAAAACTCCTAGATACCGATGTTATGGTAATCAGAGCTTGATTACAATAACTCGTCGTTTAATTAATTTTGTTTGAATCAAAATAATTTATATAATCTGACTATTATAATCACAGAGTATTCACACATGGTCTAAGTAGAACTACATGAGCTTCACTTCAAATGAACTAAAAATAAACATAGCTGTGCTATCACTCTGTTTAAAACAAAATTTTCAGAAATGACACTTACGCCGCAGCCTGTAGACATAAAATATTTTTAAATCCTACATGACTCGTACGAAAATGAAATTATAAGGTTTTTTCTAGATTTAAATTATAAGGTTTGGTGTTCTGAATAGTGAGAATTTGTAGAGTTATGAAGCGGATTCACAGTTGAGGAACGGACCCATTTCTTATTGGGCTCGGGCCATACGTGACACAAGTGAACGCACCCATCCCAGACGTCCACAACTCACCAAAAAAAAAAAAAAAACCAAGTCTCCCAGTCCCTTAAAAAAAAAAAAAAAGTCTCCCGGTCCCTCGGCCCCTCTCGCCCTGCAACTGCCGCAGGCCGCAGGCCTCTCCCGAAGCCTTCGCTGCCGCGGCGGCCGGAACAGCAGCAGGAGCACACGCCGTCGGTCGCCGGATCACGGGATCGCACAGCTCCCCAGCTCCTGTCGGTTTCTGGTACTATCCTCTCGCTCCCTCTTCGTTCTCCCCCTCCACCTGCTGCTCGTTGCGCGCACACGAGGGATCGCACAGCTCCCCAGCTCCTGTCGTTCTATCCCATATCGACCTCGCCGTGGCGCGCACACGAGGTGTTCGACGCATTGCCTTTGTGCTTTCTCGCGCACGCTGGGCACCATTCCTTCACGGCGCTTCCGTGTGACCTGGGTAGAGGTCATGGCGCAGCCTCACTGACACACGTGCTGCTCCTCTGCTTCTTTGTTTCCAGGACCGGCTGAGCCTATGTCGAGTGCACAAGATACATGGTCGAACATCCCGCTGGATGTCGCGGGCCTCGTTCTCAAGCGCCTTCCCGCCCATGTTGACCGGGTCCGCTTCGCAGCTGTTTGCCCCCAGTGGCGCTCCGCCGCGCGGCAGCTCAAGCTACCCCCTCCAATGCCGCTGCTCGCGCTCAAGGCCGGGGACATTTTCTACAGCATGCCCCGGGGTGAGCCGCTCCACTTTGCTGACTACAAAAACGACCACCTTGATGGCTGCAGAAAAGGCTTCTACACAGCTTGTGGTAACTGGCTGGTGTACCGGCGGATCTGCGACTTGCTCTTGTTGGATCCCTTCTCTGGTGCCACCATGACCCTTCCTCCACCAGATAGATTTGTTAACACCGGCATATCAGAGAAGCTCTACATGGACGTGAGATACTCTGAAGTGATCAAACTAATGGTGTGCTCGCCCAACCTCATTGCTGTATTGTTCCAAGGTAGAGAATCCAATCGGATTGCAGTGTGCCGGCCAGGAGGCTCGATGTGGTCAGTTGTAACGGACCTGTCTTTGTGGATTACTGACATGGCATTCTACCAAGGGAAGCTCTACGTTGTTGACTATCATGAGGACCTCTTGGCTCTGGACATCAGCGTGGATGATAATACTGGTGATCCACGGGTTTCTCGGATTGGACGGGTCATCAATGTTGGCCACTTTGATAATCAGCGAACCTTGTTGAGGATGATCTATCTGGTTGAGTCGTGTGACTCATTGCTGCTGGTGCGTAGGAGGATTTTCCGAACACACGTTCATGATGACGGACAGATACACACTTTTGCTGGACAGTGTGAGCCTGACCTTTCGATATTCGAGGCAGACTTTCTGCAATCACAGTGGGTCAAGGTGACGACCCTCGCTGACAATCAGGCACTGTTTCTAGGGCCATGCTCCAGGGCTGTTTGCATGCCTCAGGGTGACTCACTGGGTAATCGCGTGTGGTTCTTGGATGACTACAAGGACTTTCACGATTGGAGTGAGTACCATAGCATATTGCATCCTGACACCAGCAGCATGGCGAACCCCAAGCCTTTCTCGCCTCTGCCAATGATATCGTGGAAGGGCTACCTCGGAAATGCAGGTGCTGCATGGATCTTCCCTTCAAACTGATGCTGTTGCTTAGACCATGTTACAATCAAAGCTGTTAAACGCACCATATGTTTCTCTGACTGTAGCACGGTGACCTTGTGGCATCCACAATGCCGACTTACTTTTGGGTGATTGAGTCGTGCTTCACTTTGTGGACTTGTGATGAATCTTGAGGTAGCATTCTGATAGTTGCTACTAACCTATGCTGTTAAACATTTAGATCTGGAAGTCGCAGTGGTGCTGTTTAATCTCTGAATTCTGTGTTATCTATCATCAATCTTTTGTCGTCGAGTAAGAGTTTGATAGGTTTGTGGATTTTTGCTATGCTGCTTAGGTTAAGCCCATGGTCCTTGTGGGAGCTAAGGCTAAACCATTTGTGTATGCATCCCATGACACTTTCATACTTGAAGTGAAATTTCTGTTGAGATGGATGGTGTTTCTGGAAGGGGAAGATTGGTGCTCTCATCAAATGTTTGTTTCCAAGGAACATGAACAAGTTATAATTGTGTAACTCTCCCTCTAGAAATTATCACTTGTGTTACTGAATGAGAGTGCCATATGCATCCGTTAGTTTCATATGCCTGTAGTCATGTACTGTTTCATTATTGCCAAAATGCGAGAGAAACATTGCCTGCCGTCTTAGATGGCTCACCTTGATGTTCAGGTTGTTGTTCTTATCCTCTTGTGGTAGTGAGTGATTACTCCATGTAAGTCATCTCAAGATTGAATGACGGAAGCTGCTAGGTCTATCATCAGACTATCAGTATTTGTTTTAATGTATGTATCTGTAATGCTGACTGCGAGTTGATTACCATGGCCGGTTTGTCAACTCGGTGGCCAGATCCCTTTTCCAGACCTCATTGACCTCCCACAGGTGTTGTTGTGGTCCGATTTATTACCAATCGAACTAGGATTCCAGATGTTTGCGGATGTTTTCGTTGTAAAGACTGGAACTGATTTTTTTTTTTTTTCCTTTGGTAGTTTGCAAGACGGTTTAATTCGACGTGGCGAGACGTCAAACATCTCATGTGGTGTTACATCGTTCATGAGAGATGTAAATCAAACTGTGTTAACATCCTAGAGGGGTTCAAATGAACTTTGTTTATCCAACAAAAATTATGAAAAGTTATGGAATTAAAAGTCTCAAAATTTGATTTACTCTTGGAAAAATCATTGAAAATATGTTTTAGCTAAGAATACAAAACCAGTTTTAGATTTTTTTTTTCAAATTCATCATCTATGTAAATAAATATTCTACATTGACGACTTTCTACGATAACATAAGATGGATATGGCTGCAGTGGCCGCAGCCTTTTCTTGTTTGGACAGGAAACATTGTTACCTTGTAGCTTGAAGTGAGATGTTTCTGTTAAGATGGATGGTGTTTCTTAAATGGGACGATTGGTGCTCTCGTCACATGTTTCCACGGACCTTCAACTGGTTATAATTGTTGTAACTGGCCCTCTAGGAATTATCACTTGTGTGGCTGAATGAGATTGCCATATGCATCAGAGTTTTTTAGAAGGAAAATGTATTGATCTTAACGCATTACACCGGTCCTTTTACAAACAATATCCTCAAGAAAAGGAAAATTACAAAGAAGTACAAAACTCTTGTTCATCTTCCTCGAAGCCTTCAAGACCTGTTCGTCACCGCCGTTGAAGCCGCTTCCCAATCGTCGTCGGACACGAGCCAAATTCCACAAGGTGGAGGCCGTAGAGGAGGGGGCTTACTTCTAGGTGAATCGGCCGAGTACACGCCTCCCGTGCATCGGCCAACTCCCGTACCCACGACGCATCCTTCGATTCCACCGCCGCCAACCCGAGCAAAGCTCAGATTTTCACCAAAGATCATCTTCCTCGAGATTAACGGGGTCAACAACATCATCACCGAAGAAGACGACGATCGCGGCCCTCGACTCTGGACAGGTCTCCCCGGCCTCTCCGTTGGCGTCGGAGAAGATCGTCATCGGAGAACGGAAGAAGCTAGGAGAATTTATTCCGCTGCGTCGTCGCCGTCGCTTCCGCATCGTCGGCGTCGCCAGGAAAAGTAAACCACAGAGGAGCCACTCCTCCCAAGAAACCTAACTCCACCGCCGAACATCGACGGCAAGCAAACCCTAGACCTAGGTGGACTCGGCCAAGACTACGATGGCGGGAGATCTATTGAAGAGGTGGACCCCCGCTCCTTGTCACCACCAGCAGCGAGGCCGAAGGCGAGGGAACGGGGCCGCACACGGTGGCGGCGGCGGCGCTTTTTCTTTTCGCGAGAGGCCCTAGGCGGCGTTCGCGTCGTTGTTGTAGGAAAGTAATAGAGAAAATCGGAGCTGAATACTTTTGTGCCCATATGCATCGAGTTGTTCGGTTCTAGTATTATGCCATTGCCTTTAGCCCTTTAGTCTGTAACACCCCGTGTTAGTTACCGCTTAAGCAATAGATTGGACAAAAATAAGTTTATTTTATGCTTGGTTACGTTGTCGGTCGACGACGACGCGAAAAGAAGCAAAATCCGAGAGTTACCCCCTTGTCGAAAACCCTAAACCCTAACCCTTCTTTACCCCCTTTTCTATATTTCAAAATCTATGCAAAATTTGACAAAACTTCCAAAAGCTACTTTGTAGATCTTTTCTTGATGAATAAAAGATATGTACAAAGTTTTTCAAGTTTTTGAGTAATTTTAAAAGTAATTTTGAATTCAAATTTATCTCTTTCGACCCCATTTCAAAAAGTCATATTTAGAGGCAGAATTTGAAAATCTTCCAATTGTGAAAATTGTAGATCTTGAAATTTTAAGCAAAGTTGCTTCTTGGAGATTTTTTTAGTTTAGTTCAAATTTTGGAAGTAATTTGCAAAATTCAGAAATGTTAGGGTTTGGGTGCTACGATTAATCGGCATGGACGCCCATGCCGACCACATCGCGGCCGTTGTCGCCGCGGGCCGCCGGCGTCCTTCCAGCGCGTCCGCGTCCGCGCCCGCTCTGCTCACCGTGTCGAGGGAGTCGGCTTGCCCGCTGCCGTCCTTATCTCCCCTCCGCGTCATCGTCGTCTCCTTCTTCTTCTTTACGTCGCCGTCGTCGGTCGGCCACTTCAAAGACCGCCGCGCCATGCTGCCGCCCTCGAGCTCCATTCGCCCAAACCAAGCGCACCAATAGCTCCGCAACTCTCTTGCGGCGTCCTACGCACCCACCCACGATGCCGAGTTCGCCGGAATCCGCCGGCGCCCGCCTTCTTCCCAGCGGCCGGCGAGCGCCGCCGTGATCCGCCGTCGTCGGCCGACAAAGACCACGGTGAGCCGTTCGCTACGCCACCTTGAGCGTTGAGATCGCTGGATATAGTGGTCATGATCGGCCCGTCTTTGTTCGCGGTAGAGCCCCGACGCGCCGGAACGCCGCTTGCCGCCGACCAGGCCGCCGGCGTGCGGCGGCGCGCCACCACAAGCCGCCTCGGGTCGAGATGAGGGTACTAGCGTGTCTTGGCGTGAGCTCTCTTATGCTTCCCCACCACTCTATCGTCGCCGGCGAGCCTCCTCTAGCCGGGAACGACGAGTTCCAGTGCCTCCTCTGCTCCAAACTCGCACAGGGACCTCGGGTTCAGAATTGGAACAAGTCCAAGGGGCTAGGTGAGAAATATCGTGACTCATGTGAATAGTTCTTTGTACTTGTTTGTAATTTTATAAAAGGTCAGGGGTCATTTTGTAAAGTTGCCAGGCCAGGCTTTAACAAAGCCGATTTGGGCGGCTTTGTTCTGTTGTTCTGTGGGCCGGCCTGTTTACACAGTGCGGGCCAAGCACAGCAGACGGGCCACTTTGAGCCCGAAGGCGTTTTCCTTTTTCATAAATGTTTTATCAATTTGTATTTATTTAAATAGTGCTGATTCTTGTGAATTTCATATAAATTCAAGTTTAGCTTTAAAAATTCTGAAATTTTTGTGTAGTCTTCCTAGGAGTATATCTACCCATGAAAAATTTTTAAACTTTGGTTTTGAATAGTTCTTGCATGTTTTAAAAATACAAATTTTAATTAAAAATGCATCTTCCATGATTTTTAGAAAATAAAATATATTTTCAAAATTCATGAAAATTTATTTGGTACTGTTTTTATGATGTGACCTACTTGTATAAAAAAGTTTGGGTCATTTTGAAATGTTTAAATTATTTTCTATATTATGCTTTATTTTATTTATTAGGAAGGTGAGTGTTTAGAGTTTAATGACTTAGGTTTGATGTGTGATTTGGGATTGCTTTGTGAATCTTGGATCATACCATAATCAAATGGTCCTTGAGAACTCCTTAGGCAATGGTGATGATATCTTGTAGAGTAGTCCAACAAATTGGTTTTGTTGGGTTGCAACTTTATCGTGAAGGAAAGTTGTACTCAAGTGTTTATTATTTCATGCATCCATCAAGCATCATGTTTACCATTCCATCATGTTAAGCAATATATCATTATTACGTGTAGTGAACGAGAGTGATGTGGTTTACGATGACCAAGCTTTGGAGAAGGTGTATCCACCCGATGTGTGGGTGTCAAAGGTGACGTGGGTGATCCAACTTCGGAATCTAACTTTTCCCTGCAACACAGGCAAGCCCCGTTACATTAAACCCTTCCTTGATGTTTTAAAAGTTTTATATCACTTTTGTCTATGCTTTGTTGCATTAAGTAATTAGGAGTTGAGTGATAACCAAATTCTTTGCATTACCATCCTTGTTTATTTCAATACTATCCTTGATAACCTTTGTTTATTTCGAAAATGCTTAGTGATGCTTAGCCCCAGCTTAATTAGTTAAGCTTTTTCATCCAAATGTTTTATTTGAGAAGATGGTACTTTGTTTTTGGAAAAGAAAGAGAAGTAGTGATGAATTTGAGATCGGACGGGGCGTAGGTTGAAAGCCGGCGGGATACCTAGCCGTGCTTGTCCCGTGTTGGTCGTTTAAGGACCGTCCGTTGTTTGGCCTGAGTGAAATCGGGACGTTTTGAACGCATATTGCGCCTGAGACCTTTTGGTCAATGGCACGTCGACCGGCGATCACCCCAGTCGATCGACCCTAACTAGCCACATACTCCAAAGAAGCCGGATCTCGGTGGAGCCAAATCGGGAATGGCAACCACGCCTTTGGGAGTGGAGAGATGGCGGGAGTAGCGTGTACCCACCCTCTTGGTCAAACTATCATTAGGGCGGGGTAGGGAGGTGGAGTACTGTGCTCTCGGGTGGCGCAGGCCTCGTTCCCGTTTTGGACAAATCTGAAAGAAGGTTGATATATGCAAGCTTAAGTGCTACATATGTCGTGTGGTTAGGGATCCCCAGCTGGGTATAATCGGTTCATGAATCGCCGTTGCTTCTCGGAGAAGGAGACCCGATTCCCTGACCTTCATCGTAGTAAATGATGGAATATGTTTTCGAGGAAAGAAAGTTGGAATAAGAAAAATATGTTTGCTCTAGAATAGGATAACCTAGAATATATGAGCTACTAATTTGAATTAAAAATATTGAAAGTAAGGATTCACTTATAGTAAGCTTTTCTGCAAAAGAGTTCTTGATTCTTGCTAAAGCCTTACCTTGACCCCTAAGACCAAAGATTCCCGAGTCTTCTTTTTTTTTTTTTTTTTTGGTCGGGTAAGTCTTGTTGAGTACTCCCGTACTCGGGGTTTGTTGACCCTTGTTGCGGTGTTGACTCGTCTTTGTTAACCAAGGTTATGTCGGTGGGCACGACATGATCTGGTTGTCTTCTAGTCTACTCAGCTTCCGCAAATTAATTAAGTTAAGTTTACTCAAATGTAACTTACTCACATTTTGTAAAATTAATGTTATTATTCTTCCGCACTCTGATCTATATTTTTGTAACAAATGTTGTAATATTGTAGCTACTCCTTTGTTGATCCTGGTATGAGTGGTGTAATCGGGGTTTCCGATGACACTCGACAGGCTTCTTAAGTTATTGGGTGCATCCGCACTCTTGTCGAGGTCTTTGGGACAATGACAGTGCGAGTGGGCCCGATAATTAGGAGGTTCTGTTACATTAGCTTAGCGCTAGAATTTTGCCAATGATCCCTTCGAAAACAAGTTATATCTTAATATCCAGAAATATGAGTAAACTTTCCTTTCATTCATTTTCTTTTGTAGATTGTCAACATGACCTGGAAACTTACCGTTGAAAATCCATTTGAGGAAGGGCCTTTGAGAAATCCTACATCCTCGTGCCATAGCCCAGAAGGACGCCCTTGATCCATTGCCCATGAGGAATAGTCCTTGCAATTTTAATTCTTTTATAAAATCCTACAGATTAAGATGCATGTTTCCATATGGATCCTCGAACTAAAAAATGACTATTTAGGTCTCTAATCCCGTTGCCACCATGTACTAGTGCCGCGCCAGTGCCACTGTGGCACCTTGCCATACTAGCGCCAATAGCCAATGTGAAACCGTGGCAGCTGCACACCGTGCCCATACTATCTTTTCAACAAAAAAAAAATCTATGTCCCCATTTCTCTTTCTTTGTCGTGGTGGGGATGCCCACGAGGATGGCGGCACGCATGCTGCGCGCAATTCTGAGGTGACAGGGTCGCCAACTCCTACCACCCGTGATGCCATTTTCTGCGCCGCTCGTGGTTACTGCCCGCGCTAGCAAACCGAGAAAAAATTCTATGTTAGGGATTTCAATCGTCACACTTCGTGATTTTAGGATTGTAAACGCCAACTTTGTGAAAATAGCCCTCTAAACGTTGGACTCTTCACTCTTGAGTTCCAATCGCCGCAGTTCGTGATTTTAAGATTTGAGGGTCCGCGTCTCAGTAGGGAAGGGTACGAAAAATTTAGGCGCGTTTGATGTAGAGCACATGGGTGGGCGAGCCCATGAGCCTGACTGTGGCCAGCCACGGCCCGACCCAGCTCGGTCGGCAGCTGTGTTTGATTTCATTTGGCACATGAGCCTAGCCTCGCCTCAACTTTTGTTTGATTGCACTTGCACAGCCAGGCCCAACAGTCAACTGCCACCAACTACCACTTTGAGATGGTGTTTGAAATGGGCATGGCTGAGTAACATCTCCAACCGTGAGCACCATGTGCTAATTTAGATAGAATGAAGGCAAAAGAACAGCACAAAGATTGAGAAGACAATGACAATTGTGTAATAATTCAAGGGTAATTCAAAATACAAGCCTCAGACTAATTAGGTCATTAACAAAGAAGTTATTGCTGCTATAGGTTTAGAAAGAGCATACGTAAAATACAACAACATAAAACAGAAAAGCAGTAGAGAAGTTAACATCATCAGGCAACTCATCCCTCTTCTTTTTTTTTTTGTCATCACAGGCCAAAGTAGGGCATCATTCATTCCTAGAAATGCACTTCTTCGACCACTGATATGCACAACAGTTTCATGGAACAACACAACTTACCATGACCACCAGCCACCCCAATTTTACCATTAGGTGCACCATTAGACAACTCAACATAAGGAACAAGCTCGGGGGTGGTTCTGTTGCTTGCGAACCCTTGTAAGCTTCAAATGCCTCACCATATGTGCTATACTTCTTGTACACAACACCTTCATAGCGAAGAACATGCTTATTGCACTTATGCCAACTGGAATAAATCCCAGGAACCCTCCCTTGGAACACAACATAGTACCTTACCATTGCTATCAAAATGAGCAAAAAGGCATGAGCTTAGTAAGTTTGTAAAACATTTGCCTCAGCATCCAGATTTGCATCATTGGCCCCATTATTGGTCTCAACATATCATTGTGGTGGTTTCAAGATTGTACTATGATAATTGATGACTTCATTTGAAACTTCAAATGTAGGAAAAAAATAGGCAATAATATGAACAAAGAAATGACAATCATGTAATCTGGAACCATGAGCTCTTAGCCATCAGCTTGGGGTCACCACAATTGTTGCTAAGCACCAAACCCTAAGATCCAATTGTGCAAAATGCAGCAAGCCAGGACAATCTTAACATGTGTCTTGTATGTGTGGAAAGGCTTGTTGTCTATGATACGAAACCGACCCTTCAAAGCACCAAAAGCCCTCTCAACTGTCACCCTAAGGGATGAATGCCTTAGGTTAAAAAGTTCCCTTGCATTGGTTGGATAATTCCTGCCCCATATTCAGATAAATGGTACCTGACCCCCCTATAATGAGGCATGAAACCATTGCGGCAAGCATAGCCAGCATCTACCAGATAAAATTTCCCTACAAATGGACCAAAACACAGTGCATTGTGACATGTGTGACTAAATGCAATGGATAACTAAGTAATGATTAGTTTGAACATTTGGTACCTTCAGGCACAATGAACCCTAAACCCTAAGCACGGCTGCAAAAATGCCTCCTGTGCAATGGACAAACACATCATCAATCAAAACCCTAACAGCAATCACAGTTCATGACAAGTATAGGACATTTTCATCGTCGACCAAACCCTAACAACAACAAGTACCTCATGCAAATCAAAAAGTAGGGCTGCAGTAAACCCTAGAGCAACAAAGACAAAGGGAATTTGGAGGAGAGGAGGGAGGGGGGGGGGATTTCACCTAGGGGGAGTCGACGGAGAGGAAGAAGAAAGATGGAGAAGAAGCCAATCTACTATGGGACGAAGCAAATCGATCGGAATCGACACCGACAGCCGCATCCATGGAGCCCTCGGGGAGGAGCAATGGAGCAAATGGCGTCAAGCAGATCCGGACTGCCTCACTGGAGAAGAAGAAGAACGAGGACCCGTGGCACCACTGCAGCAACTCCGTCGGTCACTCAACGCAGACGAGGTGGATGGAAGACAGAGAGGATTGGAAGAAGGGGGAGCAAGCCGGCATAAATAGGCGGAGGATTTCGGCGAGGGAAAGAAGAGGAGAAGGGCGAGAGGAGGTTTCCACGCGTGCGAGAGCCCGCCAGAGCGCGGCGCACGCCTGGCTCCCAAAAGACGGAGGGGGAGAGTGTTTTCTCGGATGCAGGAGAGAGACGATGATTTGCAGCGGGAGGCCCGGGCGGGGGAATAGGCAAATAGAATCAAACACGGGGAAGTGCACCTAGGGGGGGGGCGGGCCACCCAAAACGCTCCACATCAAACGCACCCCTAGGGGCTTGACCTCGGTGGGATTTGGAGGGGGATTTTGGTGCCCACCCAAATTTTAGGACTCTATATGCCCAGGAGAGACTTTAGCTACGAGGGCTCTAGTAGAAGCCGTGCTAGAGATTCTTTAAGTGGAGTGGAAATTTAGGGCCAACAAATGAGGCCTAACAAGCGTGCCAGAGGTGTTTTTTTTCCTCCACTATCTAAAAAGTAAGGAACTAATTGTCCATGTCTCAGGGAGTTG
The DNA here is from genome assembly GCA_015847255.1 of Hyparrhenia diplandra. Taxonomy (NCBI): domain Eukaryota; kingdom Viridiplantae; phylum Streptophyta; class Magnoliopsida; order Poales; family Poaceae; genus Hyparrhenia; species Hyparrhenia diplandra. The sequence goes on along the minus strand of JADLZK010000685.1, from coordinate 86,614 downwards.
CTCGGCTAAAAATGGTCCCAAATTTTTGGGTTTTATATATGTGTTGGAACCTTAAATCTCTAGAATTTCTCATTTTGAATTTATTTGATGCCTGGGTAAAATTATCCGGCAAGCACAATATTTTTATTTTCTTTTACTACTAGTCTCTTTTATTTAAAATTTTTATGATCGGTCGGTTTGGCCGATGAAAGCCAGATACAGTTTTGTCGTGAGAGAAATTCTAGAAATAAATTCAATATCATGGTAATAAGGTAAGCTAATAATTTTAAGCGAACAGAACGAGTGAGCTTTTCCACCAGATTCCAAAACAAGAAGTCAACCTACTATTCAAAACCATGCATTCCATCGGGAGAGAACAAGCCACCTTTCAAACATCCACAGCATGACAACGTTGAAAGCGTGCTTTGAAATATCTGGCTAGCATGACAACGTTGAAAGCTATTAACAGCAGCAAATCCGCCGAGCAAGATGTTCCTCTTACAACCAACCGCAGCACGAAATTTAGAAAAAGATAAATGGAGAAAAAAAAAGCCAGTCAAACCCAACCACCTCAGCATCGGGGTTGCCTTCCCCTCCTCCGGTTGTCCCCAGAAACCGTGTCCTCTACTCTCTCTCTCTCTCTCTCTCTCTCCCTCGATCAACAGCAACAGCGGCGGTCAGAAGCTTCCGTCGCGACAGCTCCCGACCTCCTCCTGCCGGTCTTCTCCCTCTCGTAGCCGGCGCGAATCCCGAGGCGGAGGAGGAAGGGAAGAGGTGGGGTGGAGTGGGGGTGGGGTCCATCAGCCATGAGCCTCGCGGGCTCCGCCCTGGAGGCGGCGCTGCAGGCGGTGGGGCGCGGCCTCGACGCAGCTGGAGACCACCGGCTGCTCTACTGCAAGGGAGCCGGAAGGCTCGTGGCGCTCGAGGAGGACCGCGCGCGGGACCTCCCGCTCCCCGGCGGCGGCGTCCTCCCGAGCGTGCCCCCCGACGTCGAGGTCGAGCAGTGCCGCGGAGAGCCCCAGCGCATCCGCAACTTCCCCTACGGTCCAGGCTCCGGCGTAGCGGACGCGCCCTTCGTCTGCAGCTTCGATAAGGTGAGCTGGGGTGCTTCGTCCCGATTGGAAACTCCCGATCGGATCGTGCGCCGCGTTCTGTTCTGTTTTTTTTCTGCACTTGTGATGCGAATCTAGTCGATGTCCTGTGCTCCGCTGCCGTTTACTTCGCGTCACGTTATGTGATTCTGATGCCTCTGTTGACAGATGGTTGGGTATTTCAACTACAAGTCATGCTTGTCCGAGACAGTACCGCTGGGTTCCTTCAACTCTCTGTTCAGCTTCACCGGTTCATGGAAGAATGATGCGGCGGCCACCAAGGCCCTTTGCGATTGATGGCTATTCTCTGCCTCTGTTTCGAGTGAAAATTAAGAGTTCTGAACTGACCCTGCTTGAGAGCGTTAAGCGCGCGATCCCAAATGTTTGGGATCCATCAGCATTGGCTAGGTCAGTAGGTAATCTTCTTATTTGATGTTGTTATCAGGATCCGTTTATGATCAGTCCCATTCTGTACAACTCTTAGCCTAATACTTTACATACCCTATTAGCTTAAGCCACTCATACTAGCTGAAGCCTGATGGTCTTGTTTCACTTGTCTGCAGCTTTATTGAGAACTACGGTACCCATATTATTATCTCTGTTACGGTTGGTGGTAAGGATGAGGTATACATCAAGCAGCATTCATCGTCCCAATTGTCAGAGCTGGAGTTCAAAAATTATGTGAGGGAAATTGGGAGGGAAAGATTCTCAGATGTGGAAAATAAGTCAAATGCAACTCCTATCAATTACAGTGAGAAGGTTAGCAAACTCGTTACTGCTTTCTTTATCTAAGTTTACAAGAGGTGTTTTGGCTACATTATTTGGTTGGCCTGAATTGTTATACAACTGTTTGTTACAAAGGATAGTTTGTGCATGTTTGGTTACTTTTATATGAGCACTTGATGCATCTCTACAAAACTTGATGCATCTCTAAAAAAAAAAATGTGTGTTAGCTATTGTGAATAAACAGTTACAACCAGTTTTAGAAGGGGAAACTGTGGGGAATTCCCTCACAGCACTTCATTTTTTTTTTAAAAAACAGAGTATAACATATGTACAGAAAGAAAAGAAAAAATAGATTACACAAGAGACCCTAGCCATTAGAAAACTGAAGGTTGACGATCTTCTCTGACTTGATGCATTTGGAGGATGGACTGAGAGGTTATGACTAGCACGATGCCACGATCTCCATAAAAAAAAATCCATTCCTGAGCTTTCAGAGCTCCCAGCCAGCAGGCTGCCATGAAAATCTCTATAAAGAATTGCAAATGTGAGGGGCTTATCTCACTGCTAAAAGCCTCCCATACAAGTTAAAATCGTAAATCCCACTGTATGTTGAGAGTATTCCAGCACCGCGTACCAAAAGGACAGGCAAAGGAGAGATGGTCAATATCTTCCTCCATGGATGTGCTGTTGCTTCCCTGAGCATAGTCCTTGTATTTAGTCTGTCCACAAACATAAGCGAGGCAAATTATTTAATTCTCGGAACATATTCTGATTTCCAGATCCATCTGTGAGTATCAAGGACTTGACAAAGGGTAAATTATAAAGTTTGCTGGCGGATATCTGATTTCCCCATATGAAGGTCCATTGGTCGGGCACCATAAGCAGCTGCCTTTGTAAATTCTGTAACTTCGTCGTAAAGCTTGCTGAGATAGTGGTAGCATGAGGGAGGCTAAGATCTGGTGTGAGAGAAGATTGTTTGTATGTGTTCACTCAGTGGGAAAAACAGAATTTGTTGAACTCATGCTTGGTTCAGTAGTGACCCCCAACCACCACCACCAGACTGCATTAGAGTTGCTGTAAGGAAATACTTCCTCCGTCCAAAAATCGGGCTCGTATTAGTCTCTCGTAGCGATGACCAAGGAAGGGCTGCGCATGCGGGTTAGTCATTTAATTGCATCTGCCTTTAACTCAATCTCCATGCGATGGCCAACAAAGCGCGGCGGCTGCACATGTGGGGTTTCCAATAATCGGCGATGTGCACATGTGGGGTTTCCAATAATCGTAGCGATGACCAACGACGGCGTCTGGGACGAAGGGCGAGGGGCTTAGACGTCGCCAATTATTGGAAAAAAAAAAAAAATTGGTAAGACGTCTCCGATATTTGGTCGGATGGAGTATACTAGTAAGTACTAAGTAAGCATGTTAGGGGCCATTTGATAGCTCTCCTGAGCCAGCATGCCCACTAGAAGCTGAGCAGCGCTACCAAACACTGCCGCCTGCTCAAGCTCCACTCATGAATTGCAAAATCGATTCAACGTTTTGAGACTGCACTCATGGAGCAAAATACATACTATCCTTTATTCACTCTGCATTCATGCGTTGGCCAAAACCGTCAACACTGCCTGTGGAGCCCATCTCTGTCTCCCACCAACCCCCGCTGCTGCCCACACCATCCCTTTTTCGATGTTCACTGCAAACCCCTTTTGATGTCCGCTGCAACCCCTTTTTGAGACTGCACTCACGAAGCAGGATTGCCTGCCACCACTGAGGCCAAGTTCGCAACCACAGATCCAGCATGCGTTGCACTGCTGCCAGAAGAGTGTGGTCTTCTCCGGACTAAGGCAGGTTTGGTTCTTCGAAGATGGAACCAGGAGACTGTCATTGCCTGAAATCACTTGTGAAGCTATACCAGGTGGTTAACACAACAATCCGAGAGGAGCAGAAGCTAGAGCAGGTGGAGTTGAAGCCAGATCACTACCAAATGGGCCCTTAATCACCTGAAGAACCTACTCCCAGTCATAACCTGCCTCTCCAACTAGTACCGCCATGAACTCCCAAGCATGTGTTAATCTACTCACCAGTAACGACAATAAGGACAGGGGCACATAAAAGTAAATCATACATGTCTTTGTAACTGATGTTTTAATGTGTGCATGTACAGGTGATGAGAGGCATTGTAGTCACCTGTAGAACATGCACTCTTCTGGCACTTGAACTGCCCACCGTTCTAGCATTTATAATTTCATATGTAAACATTGATTAGCTGTTGCTTTATCCTTTACAGGATATGACAGTAATATTCAGAAGGAGGGGTGGCTGTGATCTTGTTCAAAGTTTTAGTGATTGGAAAGGAACTGTTGCCTCAGCACCAGATGTCATAGGCATGGCCTTTCTCTCAATTGTCTCTCTTGTCGACGATATACCAGGAAAGAAGCACCTTGCTCGTGCAGTTGAGCTATACTTGACCTGTAAGACCTGTTTTTGATTACTAATTTTGTCCTATGCAGTTATGCAGCTCATTACGCCACATTGAATATAGTACATTTATAAAACCCGGAGCTTAAAGCTAACATATATAATGTGATATGTCTTCAGTTATACTATTTTGATAAGTTCTGTTTTACAGACAAACCTCCAATTGAAGAATTACAGTACTTCTTAGATTTTCAAGTCCCACTAGTTTGGGCTCCAGCTCCACCAGGTATTGCTGGTCACCACAGGAAGGAACCTGTGTGCCCATCGCTTCAGTTTAGCTTAATGGGCCCAAAGCTCTTCATTAGCACAGAGCAGGTAAGTGCGACCCCTTAAATCTGAAACATATGAGCACAGTGATTACTTTTTGTACACTACAAAGGGGCGTGCCCAGTGCCGTAGGCTCCCACACTGTGTGTGGGGTCGGGGGGGGTGGGGGGTGGGGGCGGGGATGATTGGCCTTACCCGCACACTGCAATGTGTGGAGGCTGGGGCTCGAACCCTGGACCTTCCGGTCATAGGCACTACCGCTTGCACCAGGGCTGCCCTCTTTTTTGTACACTAGAAAGGCTATTTTAATTGTTCTCACGAAATGCTATTTTGTATTAGCCGAGTCTGTGAAGCACAGTTACCATCATAAACACTTTTCTACTGGGCTGAATAATAATATAATAATTTAAAGATCAGGGCATGCAGAAGAACAAATATGTGTAAATTGCACCTGAGGCACAAGTGTTGTATCTATGGTGCATTTTACTCATAAAAAGATATACTTTTAAGACAATCAGTTTTTGCTGAACATACTAACACTGAATGACACACACACAGATCTCAGTTGGGCGTCGACCAGTTGTTGTTGGCCTCAAACTGGTCTTGGAAGGAGCCAAACAGAATCGGCTGTCTATTCATTTGCAGCACCTTGGATCATTACCAAAGATATTCCTACCTCATTGGGACTCCCATATTACCATTGGACCTCCAAAATGGCAAGGCCCTGAGGAACAGGACAGCCGATGGTTCGAGCCAATCAAATGGAAGAACTTTGCTCATGTTAGCACAGCACCTATAGAGTACACTGAAACAAATATTACGGACCTATCTGGTGTTTATATTGTTACAGGAGCACAGTTGGGAGTGTGGGATTTTGGTGCGAAGAGTGTTCTCCACCTTAAACTTTTGTTCTCCAGGGTTCCTGGGTGCACAATTAGAAGATCAGTGTGGGACCACAGCCCATCAAGTTCTTCAATTCATAAAACAGATGAATCTTCATCATCCTCAAGTGACAATGCTAAACTTCTGAAGATCGTTGACATGACAGAAACATTGAAGGGCCCACAAGATGCGCCTGGCCATTGGCTGATCACAGGTGCTAAGTTGGGTGTCGAGAAAGGCAGGATTGTTGTGCGTGCGAAGTACTCCTTATTGAATTATTAACCAAATGTTTAAAGCATTCATTCACTCACTCTGATACTGAGCACTGTGTTTTAAGGTAGCATTTGTTCTTTTGTTTTTCATGTATGGCTTTCCGTCCTCCTTGTAACTTGATGTGGATCCATGCTTGTTGTTGATGCCATGATTGAAGTAGCATGAAGATGTTTATGCTCAGTTCAAAAGTGTTTGATCTGGCCTCAATCATCTCCTCCAGTCATCTGATCGTGACAGTGAAAAGGATGTGTACCATGAGTTTTGGCACTAGTTTTTGCTCTCCAAAATTCATCAATGGAACAAATTAGTATATTCTCTCCTGGTTACAAAGTGCTAACAGTTTTGTTGTTTTTCATCAATTGGATTCATGTTGTACATCTGGGTGAGTCACTTTTTGACTTCATGATTGACGTTCTGGCACAGATGAGAATGGCAGTGCATGGTTGTTGCATATATAGGCATAATTCTCAGGTTCAACAGTTGATAATGAGTATGGAATTCTTCAAAATTTGTTCTGGCTTCTGTCTCATAGATATTGCTTGGTTACTCTACCAGACGGTTGGTGTGAGCGATGATACTGCCTGTTGTGCTAGTGTAGCTAACTTGGAGTTTACAGCAAGCCGTTGTTGTGTTTGTTATTTTTCTAGAAAAAAAGTAGCTACTGTATGTTGTAGCTTTCTGTTACATGGATGGATGTGTCGAGAAGAGAACAGCGGTAACAATGTGTCGTTCTTCTTTCAAGAGATAAGAAATGTGTCGCTGTTAACAGAAGCACAAAAGAATTGCTCTTGCATATGCTTATTAGTTCTTATAGCTTGGTATTCATTGTTTTTCGTAATGCGAGATCATTTCTTTGCTGAAATTCATGTATCCTTAGTTTAACTTTATGATTCAAATTTGTAACATCACTTCCACCAACCTTTTTTTTAAAAAAATCATCAAGACCTAAAAGTTTAAATAGATGTACTGTCAAAGCCTATTTGTGTAAAATAATTTAATGAAACTAGTTTGATGATGTGTAAATATTGATGAATTTCTTTATATAAACATGGCCAAAGTTAGAGAAAATGGAACTTATTCATTTTACGAGCTAACGAAGAGTGTAACCAAAAAGCGACGAAGACGCGTTGTGTGATGGAGTTGATGATATGCAAGTTTAGGCTATGCAAGTTTACACTTATTTCAGAACGTCCACTCTAAACGTTTAGGCTTTTTTTTTTAAAAAAAAACTTGGGTGCTAACCTTGCCTGTTCTGGTACTTGTTTCAGGGGAGTGTGCTTCCAGCAGCAGCTGGAGCATACAGAGTTTCAGAGCTTCTCGTTGTGGGGTTTGCAGCTCCTCCGTTGACAGGACAGATGACCTGTTTCAGTAACAAGATTCCATCATCTCTTTGGGAGATCAAGGAAACATGAATAGAAAATATAACTCACAATTGTCATAGAAACTATAGCATCCTGCTCAACCAAGTTCTCGAGGATCAACACTGACGAGTAACGTGAGTCATACTCATACATCAAGACTCGACACTAGTAAGCAAGCAAAAGATCACATTAACGACTTCCTTGCACACCATTTAAGAACAAACGAACAAATCAGTGGCGTGCATGTAATTCCCAAGCAATATTATTTAAATGCATCGTTGCAAAATGCAAATTCGCAAACAAACCTTGATCGCCCCCACAAAAGTCTTGGTCCAAGAAAAGCTTGTTTCATGCAGTTGCAAAAGGGTGATGGAGTCGAGGTCGTTCGTCTAGCCGGCGGCGCCACACCTGCACGAGAAGAGACACACACATGCACAGTCCGTATTCTTTGCAATATAATTGCAGTGCAACAAGATGACCAAGAAGGAGGAGAAGCTTCAGAAAGCGATGGCCCAGTGGCGGTGGTACACGTAGACGAAGGCGTCGTAGGAGCAGGCCTGGCACCTGAGCTTGCACAACCCTGGGGACACCAACGACGACGAGAAGGGCGTTTTGCACCGTGAGCACTCGGTGGGGCACGTGAATTTTTCGTCACGTTGCCACCGCCGCCGCGGCGGAGGATCGCGTGGCGGTGGCTCAGCGGCCGTGCCTGAGGGAGTGCCGCATGAGTGGCACCTGCCGCCGGGCGTGCCGCGGTGGCCGCCTCTCGCGGCGGACTCGGGCTCCGAGCCGCAGTGCCCGCAGTAGGCGGTGCCCCTTTGCGCGCGTACCTCGACCGCCACTCGTTGAAGTTGCCCGAGGACGCCGACGAGAAGGGCGGCGGCGGCGGCGTGTAGCCGTACGACGACCAGGTGCGCTCGGGTGGCGGCTTGTAACGGAAATACGAGGACCACCGGTCGCGGCCGGGCGCTCCGGCCGGCGGCGAGTTGCCGAAGAACGAGGACCACCGGTCTGGGTTGGGCGCTCCGGGCGGCGGCTGCCTGGGCTTGGCGCCTGTGCCGGGGCCGGGATCGGGGACGGTTCCTGGAGGGTGGCGAGCGGAGAGCACCTCCCACGCCCTCTGGAGCAGCTTGAACGCGCCGTCGGCGGCCGCCGACCGGTTCTTGTCCGGGTGCAGGACGAGGCAGAGGCGCCTGTACCGCTTCTTGATGGCGTCGTGGTCATGCGTGACCGGCTCCGGCTGGCCGACGCCGAGCACCGCGTACCAGCCGCTGCGTTCGGCGGCGTGGACCTCGTACGCGGTGAGGGCGCTCTGCAGGGCAGGGAGCGACGCCAAGTGCCTCTTGGCTTTCCGGACCACCCGCAGCGCGCGCCTTGGAGGTCGCCGACGAGGAAGCGCTCCTCCGCGGATCTGAAGACTTTCTCTGCCTCCTCCGTGCCGGTCGCCATGAGGTGAGCGTCAGAGCCGGCGATCGACGGGACGAGATATATATTCGTCAAACAAAAGGCGCGGACAATCCGACTCGAACTTGCTTGATCGCCAATCTACAGCCCAAGTCGAAGTCATGATGAGTTACCGCCTCAGACTAGTGCACTCCCTCTCCCCGTATTCGACGCGGAACCTACCCGTGATATGGAGCACCAACACATCTTCACGTTTTACTGAAGCAAGCAAAGCACAGCGATGGTAAAACATCCGCAGAAATTGTTCCGACGGTGACAGTTTATTAGGATCAGAAATTACTCCGACGGCAACAGTTTATCAGGATCTCCCATAAGAGGAGGAGGTTATTAGAGTTAGGTTTGGGCTCTGACCCTACCGCCACCTCATTTCTTCATTGCAGTTCTCCGACAGGCGCTTCGTTGAGCCACAAGAAATGGATGAAGTCATACAGCTTAGTACTCACGCTTACCTGTTCAGGTACAACGATGCATGATAAAATATGAGCTCCATCACATTGTCTTAGCTTGTAACATGAATAACATCCAGATAAGAGTAAGACTAGACTACCTTGTAAGGTGTTGGGTTCAGCCGCCTCATATGGTCTGGCCTCATTCGGTCCAGATGCTGAATACACCGAGTCCTAATCTCATGGATGGATGGAAGCACCTCCCGTGGATTCGCTTCACCAATTGACAACAAAACACGTTTTGACATCAACGGCTCCCAGCTTGAAACAATTTTATTATCCGTATAACAGTTTAAACTAAACCAGGACACATACTTAACTCATGCAAAGTGATAATTCCTACAGCTCCTGCGATATGGCTGTTATGATAGCAGCGCACAATGCCTATTGGCAGAAACCCTATTCTATATTTGGCTTTGGTGATTAGCATCATATGTGCAGTAACAATAAGTTATTTTAGGTAATGCCAATACGCATTCTACTACAATACACATGAGTGTATTGTAAATATGTTTCATGAAAGACAACTAGCACGGTCAATGGAGCATGCATGCACGAGGACAAATAAGCTGGTAACAAAACACTATGCAGAAGTAACTCGGGTGGGAGTTCATACATGAAGTTCCAGGCCAGTAGCACCTCAATAAGTCCTCAACATGCTGCGGAACAACGTACGCTCTTTTGATTCAATGAAAGGGTGACGACACAGGAGCCTTTCACCGATCTATAAACAAACGGTAAATCATAAAACCCAACATCTGTATCAGATTTTTCAAAATAGTAACTATGGCACACAAAATCACAACTGAAAGAAGGACATGCAGGTGCCATGTCGCCTAGAGTTGTGAAGTGAAATGTTTTTTATGCAAACTAACTGACTGTACTTACAAGCATTAACATGGATATTGTTTACCTTTGGACCTGGCTCATCTTCTCCAGTCATTATATCAACCAATGGATATCCTTCTTTGCCATACAATCTGTAGCATTTCTTCTTACATGGTATCGATACCTGGAGTAGACAACTAAGTTATTGGTCTGTTTGGATGCGGAGAAGACAGCTAAACTTGTTTCTGCTATGAAGTAATAATGGCATACATACCTTTGTGACATCTTCCGAAAGCTTAATGCGAGGCTGTTTATTAATCTCAACTAATTTGAATACACAACCAAGTGCAGCTTGTGCATAGCATGTAACTAGGTAGGTGCCAATACCAAATGCATCAACCTCATGGCCCTACACAAAAATGCCAATAATCATGTATAGATTGCAGTGACATGATAAATGTAATTAATGTGAGCATGCATGTATTTATCACGGAATTGCACATTTGAACCTGCTTGCACAGCCATGTCACATGTGTGCTGTTGTAACAAAGAATTAAACAGAGGTTTCCGCTAGCCAGTTAATTGCTACCAGGTACTGCATTAAGCATAAGTAATTCATTTCTTCCTGTTAGTACAGGGACCATGCTGTTCCAGTCTGTATTAGATATTAGTCAGTAGCCGTAACTACTAAGCACGTAGTTCAGTTAATGACATCTGACCATTGGATGACATAGACACTTATCATTAGCACAAACTTAAAAATGTCAGAAATTACAACATACATAATATCCAAACCTATTATACTAGAGAGAAATCTACATGCTGCGATGTCAACCATTTTGAATTTATACTATGTAGATTACCTGCTTATTCAGGGCGTCTATAGTTTCTTCATTAAGATCATTGCTTGCTGTGATACTTGTTTCCCCAAAGCCAGCAACTTCAAATTCTTTTTCAATTGCACGGAAGAACTTGCAGGTCTCAATAGATAGGTATGCTAAATCACCAGAGTCCAACCTAATACCGACTGCCTTATACCTGCAAGTGCCATTGGTGTCAGACCACTCAGGTTCAATTTTTTTTTATATATATTTCAGTAACAAATGATTCTCAGTCTGCGCTAGCATACGCCAACTGTCCAATGCCGCCCGAGGATGCACCTCCCTGCCGACCTCAGCCCGCCTAGGGGTTCGCCTACCCCCATAGGCCAGGCGGAACCCCCTCGCTGAGCGCCTAGGCGGCAGCCTAGCGTCGCCTTTTTGAACATGGGTATACATCCACACACCCGACCAACTGAGTTAGCTCAACTTCCTTAAAAGGGTGTACTACTAATAGTCGCATGCAAACCTGGAGTTTCCCAAATCTCAGCAATATACATGAGATGCATTTGTAGAGGAAATAAAAATAACGCACTTAGGGCAACGAATTCCTAACTCAAAGAGCCAAGAGAGCAAGTGCTGGTGTTGGTTCTTATGCCCAAAATGCTTGGTAGGGAGAAAGTTTCTTGCTAATTAGCAGTGATGGACCCACCGCCCATTCACCCTGGGCGGTTGTCAACGAGATATGATCGATAGCCTAGCAGAAGTGTGCCCAAGTTAGTAGATTGTGATCAGTAGAGGTGCGCGGGACGACTAGCAAGATGTCTAAGCAAAACGAAGGACGATGAACACAAGGATTTACCTAGGTTCGGCCGCCGTGAGGGCGTAAAACATACGTCCTGCTTAGGTTTGTTATTGCTTGGTGGAATATGAGATGAGTTCTAGAGGGGGCCCCTGCTCGCCTTATATATCCGGGGAGCAGGGTTACAAGTCGGATTGCATCCGACAAGATCTATCCTAGTCGGTTTACAATAGGAAAGGTTACAATAGATACGATTGGACTCGTATTAGGTAATATCTATCTTGACGTCCGCGTCCTCTCTGTGATCCTTGCGGTGGCCACCGACCAAAGAGCACCTGCTCAGGCCTGATCTTGTGTCCTGGGCCGGCCTGGACGGCTTAGCCCCATGATGTGCCGTAAGCGGATAGGGGTTTATCCCCCCACAGTGGCCGGCCAGGATCCTCCGCGATGTGCAAAGGAAAATTTCCATTGTATTAAATAGAAACTCTGTATTTTTTCAGATAAATATTTTTGCATAATAAGAATTGTCCTTCTCTTATAAGTGTCTGGCTCTGCGCTGCTAATCAGTGTTACATATCACAACAAAAGTCCATGATTATTCCTAAATATTCATCCATCGCTTCTAGGTAAGTTAGGCAATGAACCACAAAACTGAAGATTGAGTACAATGGAAGGGCAACAAAAAAACATGTTTGCTTAAGTTGAAAGTGCAATTGCTCTTTATAAAGGAAGCAACCACGAAGGTTTACTTGTGCAAGTTGAGAAAAGGAAAACCAAGTATTAAGGAGACGAGCTCAGACAGAATTACCCCATATCATTGAGGGCCAAAGCAACAGCACAGAAGTTTGGCACTCCACTTCTCATGACCTAGCAGTGGTATGGATTAAAATATCAGCTATGCTCAGATAGAAGTTGATGTGCTAATGCTATCAAGGTCATCCCTAAACATTCACTATCACATGAGCAATCTACTGTCTCTAGCAGGTCAGAATATAATAATATATGCACTATGCAGTTTAGATGCCCATAATATATCCATCGGAGCCTAAGAAAGCAAATGAAAATGCCATGATTTTGGTTGCAGGATATCGGGAACTGAGCCTAGCTTAGTTGTTGTAACCCCCCCCCAAAAAAATAAATAAATCAAGCTTTCATTTTTTGTTCTTTTTTATCTTTTAATCGTTTCTCCTCAAACTACGCAGGAAAGCTGCATGCCATTTCAAAAAAATCATATGGTATCTGCAATGTTTATCCAGCCTGGAAAAAAACATTAAACAGAAGAACATTATTTTGCACATGCCAAAGAAAAAAATAGAAAAACGTGACAAAGATCAACTTACATCATATGTGTCAACCAAAGCCAGGAAGGAATTTGAAATGCCAGTGCATATGACGTGAATGCAGCCAATTCACTTTGGCTTGTTTCTCCAAAGGTACCATGCAATGAACTAGATTCCTGAGAATAACAAATTATAGATCTTGACTAGTGGATAGTAGAAAACAAATTACTAAGTGCTAGGAGGTCTGTAACTTCAAAATGCAGGAAAACTCTATTGTAACTTGCAAGAAGAAAATGAGTAGGTGCACATGAAATATTTAATTCAGCATGCTTTTCCAAAGCTAAGTAGTAATTTATCTGTAACATGAGCAACACCTGAATCCTGATCAGCCAATTCTGCACCAGAGAGACAAAATCTTCACATTTCTTTGAACCATCAGAACTAGTAAGTACTTTTTCAGTAATGTCATCAAGACCCTGCAAAACGATACTATGTTAGAGCAGAAGTCCACTGGGAATGAATAGAATAGCTTTGTTCTCTTGTCCAGAACAAAAAAAAAAAAAAAAAATCAGATAGTTGCAAAGTTCATAGCATACTATCTCAATGCCCACTGTGAAGCATTTGATCCCTCACTGCACCTTCAGACATTCTACATTTACATAATGGACAAATTTCCAAATATCCAATCCTAAAACTTCTAGGTTGGGTGAATACTATGCATGCTTGACTTACAGGGAAAATACACGATTTACAAGATGATATCCCTATCTTCATTATATACTTCACCCATACCCCACATTATTATATGTTTGAATATTAGGGGGGTAGCAGTGGCACCTGACAAACCATCTGGGTTATAAAATGCAAGCCGCCTAGCGTTTTTTTCTTCTCAATATGCAAACGAACAGATTCATCATTTCTCAAGATATGAGCTAGTAGGTTAATCCTATAATTGTGCAAGCGAGAAACATCAACTACAGAATAAAGCATGTTTGCACTATCTGAACCTGATAAACAAATGTGTACATTACAAAAGAAGCATTGATCTAACTACAGGGAAAAATAACAGTTGGAACAGGACTCCCAAAAATGTTTCTAGTATAGATAATGGCATAACGACAAACAGAGAACTCCAGAAATGGCAGTTAACTTAATTATTCACAAAGTAAGGTTCAATAACAAAAAGTCACCACTAACCATGAAGGAGCTCACAAATGCATGTGAATGAGTCCCACGTATTGGTATCCCAAACAATCTTCCTGCTGCAACATTGCTGTTCAGGTAGAAACCATATATTATGATGGTTGAAACTGCTTTCAATCCAAGTAAATTTATAAAATAATCTTCTTGCATTGCAAGATCAAGTATACCTACTCATTTGGAAAAATATATCAACTTCATACTCTACATGTTATATTCTAGACGGTTCATTTAGATTGCACCAGTAGCATAAACAGTCAAAGCAAGGCAGACAAATACCCAGAAAAGCGCAGAAAATAGTCAATTTAAGCTACAAACAAGTCCAAAAAAGGAAAACTCAAAAGACTGGGGATAGAGTCAGAGCACATAGTATTTTATAACTACAGCACTGTGTTCATTGAGTGAGCAAAGCAGACCTTGTTGCATCAAAGCCTCCCATATAACAATATCTTGATGCACTGATTCCTCCATCAGGCCCCTGATAGATGAGTATTTATAGATCTAGCATACAAAGGTTAATGGATGAACAAGCAAAACAGAATGAAAACTAATACCCACTTGAGCCCGTCGAAGTCCAAATTCAAGTAAATTCTTTGACTTTCCAGCTACAAGTCGGTGCCGTGCCGCATTTGTGGTAACCAGAGAAGCATAGTTGACCAGACTTAAAAATGGGGTTTCAAGAAGCTGGACAACCTGGGACAAACATCGCAGTCTCAATGTATGGGAAAACTGGAATATCAATGCATGTTAAAAAATGTGTCAATCTACAGAAGCTACTGTTGTGAAGCTTTTAAATGCTAACTTACTCCTGGTACTTACAGCAACAGGCCCTTCAATTCTCATCAGTGGAACTTTAGGGAACACAACATAACCCTCGGGTATGGCATAAACTTCCACATCTGAACAGTCGATCGAACGGAGGTACTCAAAGAAGCCATCCTACAAAAAGGAGTGGGGGAGCATAAATTAGTTGGTTGCCAGAAGGAATGGAAAGGACCATCACAGTATGAAATGAGCATAGTTGAGCTGCTAATGTAAATTACAAATGTTTTCCAACATGATCCACTTTTTTTTCAACAATACTAGCAAACTCACCTCACATGTAGGCATGACAGATCGCAGAAATTTGATTTCATCCTCCGTGAACTTGAAGTTAGCAATGAACCTTATACATTCCTCAAGGCCACCGAAGATGGTGAACTCACCGCCAAATGGACTTTTTCGGAAGTAGAGGTCAAAGCTGAAACCATTGCAGTTCGCAATAAGTACAGGTACAAACAGAAGAAGTGTGCCGCTGCAACAGAATCCTCGAGCAATAAAAAACTGAGCAGACTAATCCTGTGATTTACACACTTGCCGAACTCCACTGCATTGTACCAAGTACCGCCTAGAGAAAAGCACTGGCCTAGTGTAAACGGTTTCCCATCGCAAACCTAAACTTAAACATACTGAAACGAAACTACCGAGCAGAGCCCAAATCTGCTCAGAGTTTAGCAGACAACAATTATCCTCTGGCACGATTTCACAAAAAAAGGTCGAAAAATAATTCCAGAACACTACCCAGTGACGCCTAATTCTGTAATTTTTTCTAACCACATTAGACTTGCATGCATAGGGGCAAGGTCCGGTGAACCATATAATAACTTTCCGCGTTAATTGAGATGCCAAAGGTGTGCTTGCCGCACTCGGCCCATACCTATCACCCCCCTCTTCACCGGCCTAACAAATCGCCACTACCCGCCGGAGGTAAAGTGTAAACTGACACCACAAATCGAGGGACAGGACAAAGGGAGGGAGCGTGGGAGAGGTAGGGGTGGGGAGGAGTAGTGGGCTCGGGGCTAACACTGCGCGGTCGAGGTGCTTGCCGGCCTTCCAGTAGGCGTAGGCCATGGTGAACTGGTAGAGGTCGGTGAGCAGCGGCGTCACCATGGGGTTCGTCGGGCGCGGAACCCCGTCGCCGCCGCCGCGCTTGGCGTCCCCGTTCGCCGCCGCCATGTTTTTTCCCCACTTCCTGTGGCGCGCGTCTCGTGCTCCTGAGGAGCAAAGCAGGGGAAGAGTGGTGGTGGTGGTGCCGGCTACGGTGGCGGCTCCTCCTGGAAACACCTTTGAGCCGAAACCGACAGCGAAAAGGCCGAGATCGCGACGACGCTGACACGTGGTGCCCACCTTGGGACTGACGAACGGGCCTCTGGTTGGCGTATGGAGAACGCGAATCAGAGTATCCGCATTCCTCGTATTTTAACTTCATATACTCTAAAAGGAATATTCTATTATAATCATCAAAATTTTCTGTTTTATTTATAGTTTTATCGCACTCGCTCATACTTTACAAAGATAATTTATCCCAACCATTATCAATGGAGCTCACTTATAATATTATCTAAATATATCCACGTGAGATCTAGTTTTGAAGATTTATCACTACGAATTCAATGGTGTAATTGAAATTTAATTTGATTTTTTCATTTGCGAGTTATAATATTTTTTTAATTCAAATAATGGGGCCCACAGCTGGCGCATCTCTCAACGCACACACACGCTGCCAGTCCTGATCTCCACTCTCCTTCCCACGTGGTGGGGCCTGTGTACTGTAGTGTTCCTGCGCTACACACGCTCTGCTTCCCGTCTGCGCGTTGGAACGCTTGCATCCCGTGCGTGTTCCCAGTACCCGGTGCAACGATTTTTCCTTGAAACCCGTACTGGAGGAAACTTTCCCCGTATGCGGTGCAGCCAGTACTACGACTAGACTAGAAGCTGTTCGATTCCCTGGACCGGATCCCCTGTTTTCATTTCATTTCAGTGCGGCTCCTTCGTAGCCAAATGTTTTTTTGGTTAAAATACATTGGTTCAGACTGAAACGCACAAAACCACGCAGTCTGAAACAAATTGGTAGTACATTTGAAAACAAATTGGTAGTATAACTAAATCATTTCAGATATTGCCTATGATAGTGGAACGTTACTGTTGCTACATTCTTAGCGGAGTCTAGTACAATCAGAGCACGTTTGGGGGATGACGTCCGCACAGGCGAATCCCGACGGAGGAGGGGGCACGACGCCGGTCAAGTCCTCGACGGAGACGAAGAGCAGCTCAGGAGGGAGTTCGACGTCCGCTTCGTCGTTCCTAGGAGGGAACGCGACGGTCACGACGAACACCTCCGAGGGCGTATCATTGACGGATCTCCAAGATGGAGCGGCGGAACAAACAGGCGTTCTACAGAGTCCACGACAATCGCAGATGAAGGATTACCGACCTTAGGGTTTGGGATTCACGACGGCGAGATACCTACATCGCCGGACTCATGTAATAGAATCAATCTAGAAGATGATTCCGATCGAATTCGTGTCGACATGGTTCTGTACCCTTCCATCCCACCGACATTAGGGGGAGGAAGTGGAGATCAACAAATTCAACAAGGTGCTTGGCAAACAACGAGATCACAACAATATTGTGAGCCGAGAGGATGGCTGCGAGATGGAGCTGCATTCCCAGCCCTCTCCTAGAGTAACCGGCCGAATCGAACAAGAACAAGAACGTAGGGTTTCAATACACCCTTGAATACCAAATCGAATCAATTCATTCATGCTCAAGAATGGGAATTTGCCATTTGATCAGATTCAGGACAAATCTGTTAAGATCAAATCGATGCCAATTCAATTTCATTGGCCATCCCATAATGATTTGCCATCACCGGCGAGATTGTCCTCGGTGGAGACGAATATTCCAACCAAGGTTATTTTGGGAAAGCCTAAAAACAATCTGGAGAGATGGTTCCGGTCACCTCCAAAAGTTCAGGTAGTCACCGAAATACTTGGTTCACCTCCGTCCAAAGCGATAGCAAGGACAAAAAAGGACAGTGGTGATTTCCAATCAAGAGTTACCGCGAGTCAAGAAAACAAATCGAATATTGATGCTGGGACAGACTCAGATCCAATTTCAGATCAATCCCCAACTCGCAACCCTACCTTGCCACGAGATCCAACATCTCCAAATTCGTAGGCCATTTTTGGCTACATCCCCAGAAGCAATCCTTTGCGGAAGTAGTGAGGATCAAGCGGGCGGACACAGTCTACATCAAGATGAGCCAAGTCGGGTGGATATCGTGGAGGAGGTGGAAATCGAGGGGGTTACGGCGGGCGGCGGCGGCTATGGGCGGAGCAAGAACAAAGGGAGGAGGCGGAGGTGGTGGTTACGGTCAGGGCGGTGGCGGCGGATATGGGCAAGGCAGTGGTGGCGGGTATGGACAAGGCGGTGGAGCAGGGGGGTTTGCGCAGGGCGGCAGCGGGAGTGGAGCTGGTCGCGGTGGAGGTGGTGGTGGTGCTGGCTTTGGACAACGGCCAGGGCCTCGCAACTATACCTGGGAAAGATCTAATAAAGAAGAAGTCAAGCAGAAGGATATGATGGTAGAAGAAAAAGGAGAACAAGGTACCAGCAATCCCTCAGTTTGGGATAGAGTAAGCAAGGAAGGTGCCCCAATTCAAAGTTGAAGAGAAGAACAACACTGAGAATCAGCAAGATGCCAAATGGGAAGGTGGCAAGGATCGGAACAAACAAGTGGAAGAACAAGTGGACCTACAAGGGTGGTCGAACAGATCCCGCAGCAAAGGTAAGGCAGCCTTCAATCGCACTCAGGATAATACAGCTGGAGCTATTGTGCAGATAAGAGCTCCTTGTGAAATCTGTGGGTTAACTAACCACCTGACTAAGGATTGTAGAAGGTTGTGCTGTGAAATTTGTGGTATACAGGGACATATGGCTTATGATTGCAGACAATGTATTCCATGGAACACCACTCCTGAATTATGTGCAGCTCAGGTGGAGAATCAAAGCTTCTTCTACATAGAGGAAGACATTGACCCTAGAATGGCAAGAGAAAGGGAATCCACTGCTATTATCACTGTGTTATCAGGAAATGCTACAGGTGCTGACATAGAGAAGCAATTTCTTCACTTACCAAGCTCTGAGACTTGGAAGTGGACAAAGAAGGGAACTAGAGAAGAACAAGTTCAAGTATGAGGTTTCCAAATGCAAAGATGGTTAAAGATCTCAGCTTCTTTCCTTCAATGACAATGAGGGGAGTGAATGCCCAAATGGAGATTAAACCTTATTCTGCAAGTGTGGGTGCAATTGGGGTACTGCAGGATGCATGGTTTAGAGTTTGGGACATACCAACAGATCAGAGATCCATCAGGACTTGTGCTAAAGTGGGAGGACTAGTTGGGAGGACTATGGATATTGATGAAAAGACTAGAGTCACTAAGATCCCTAGCACTGTTGATGCTTCTCTGGGTATGGTCATGAGAAGGTTTGTATTTGAGAGGGAAGTTGAAGTTGAGAGCACGGGAAGGACAACTCAAAGTGGAGTTAAGATCGCTGACAAGCAAATGCCTCCACCGGCTAAAAGTTCAAGGTCGACAATTTTCAAATTGAACAAAACAAAAATCAGCATACAAGCTCCAAGGGACCAAGTGGATCCGAGAAAAGTGGATCTAAACAGGTTACCAAACAAGCTCCTAATATTATTTCGTAAACAAAGTGACTCCACTGAAAACAAATATGTCTCGCTCCCCCAAAAATCAATACTCAAAACCAAAGCAAAAAGCAAATTCAACATGACAGAGGACATGGACATTGACAAGGAAATTGACAAAGTGCAAATCCCTGATAGGTTTGATGAGTTGGACTCGTAAATCGAACCGAGGGTGCCGAGGAAGAAAAGAATGAACCCGACTTTACGAAAAAGAGTCGAGTCCGGAGGGTTTTGGGGACATTGGTCAAGGCTGTTCTAAGTTTCAAGACAATACTAATGATCAGGTCCGAAGATTCGAAACTGCTCAACAGTGGTCGATATGAAGCAAGTTTGGGACACACGCCTCTTTCTCGATCCAAGGACAATATTGGGAAGGCGTAACATTCTTGCCTCAACAACACAGCTGATCATGTTACTAAAATTGATGTTTCGATGAAGCCATTGTTAACACACAAGAAAGTGTGGACAATGAAGATATACCCAAGACTATACCCGAAGACCATCCCAAGGCGGGCAAGTTATTGACAAGAAGAGTAAAACCAACATCAAGATAAATACTCTCCCAATTAGGAAGAGTGAGAGACTCAGGAATGATATCACTCTAACTACAAAGGAGAAAAAATGAAAGGATGGCCAAAAAAAGAATCTGAAGGTACATCTAATTCACGGCTTTTATTTTCTGCCTTACCTATTGATCATCTTAAACAGTTATCTTCAGATATGGGTATTGATGTGAATAGTTTAGACTTCAACTCTTTTGATATGCTTAGAAATTTAGAAATTGCTAGAAATACTATTCATGCTAAACAACAAAAAACTGAAATTGCTGTGAATGACAGTCATGAGGTTGCTGAAGAAGAGGAGGATAACATAAATGACAGGCTAATTGACTGGTTACAAGATACACAATCTGAAAACAGAGAGTGTCATCATGACCCATTCAAAAAAGAAGGCAGATCTTCCAAAAGAAAGGTCAAAGTGGCCCCTCAAATTTCAAAAAAAAAGGCAAGCAAAGGAATTTCTTTGCTTGACCAAGAAGGGTGAGGATGGGAAAATTGTTCATCCTCAGTCCCATTCAAAGAAAAAAAGAAAAGAAAAAAATAAATATTACATGGATTATTTTGGAATTGAGAGGCCTTAGAAAAAACAGGGGTCGCTACATATCTCAATAATCTCATTCTACAACACCATTTTGATTTTATGGGCCTTCGGGAAACAATGGTTCTTGACTGTGATCCTGCATTATTGAAAAAATTTGATTTTAATCAGGACTTTCTTTGGGAATGGATCCCATCACAAGGAAAGTTTGGAGGAATTCTTGTGGGTGTCAATATGGATAGATTTGATGTAAGATCAACCAGAAAAAGGTGATTATATCCTATTTGGATTTATGGGACAAGTTATTCAAAATCAAATGGAATCTTCTTGTGGTTTATGGTGCTGCTCAGGAGGAAAACAAATTTCAATTTCTGGCTGAAGTTGCTAGATTTTGTGATGACTGCAATGATCCATATATAATTGGTGGTGATTTCAACATTATTAGATATTCAAAAGAAAAAACAATTGCAAGAGATTACCCTGGATATTCTCGATAGCTTCAATTCCATTATCCAATTCTTTGAACTAAGAGAGCTAATCATGAATGGAGGTTTATTTACCTGGTCCAACAATCGGGATCCACCAACTTTGGTCAAATTAGACAGTGGTACTGATGTCAAAGACTTGGGAAGATTATTTCCCACATGCTTTGATTAAAAAATTACCAAGAGAAATTTCGTGATCACAATCCCTCATTCTAATGTGTGGTGAATCTAAAAAGCAACCATTTATTCAATTTAGATTTGATCTAAATTGGCTGTCCAATCCTGATTTTTTGCCACAAGTAGAAAGAATTTGGTCAAGCCCTTGCAGAGCTAAATCGACTTTGGACAAGATTCAGCAAAAACTAAAATTGTTCAAACAAATTTTTAAAGGGTGGGGTTTCAAATCGAGGAGAGTTTAGGAAAAAAAGAAAAGAAATTCAACAAGAAATCATTGATTTAGAAGATGCGGAAGAGAAATCTACTTTACCAAGGATCAAATAATGAGAAAGCATATCATTTTAAGTGAAAATCTGATGTTATTAGAACAAGAGGAAATATATTGGATTCAAAGGAGTCATGAGTCTTGGTTGCTGAAAGGTGACAAAGAATACCTGAATATTTTCACAGATGTGCTAATGGCGGAGAAGAAAAAATACAATTATTTTCCTTGAAAAAGATGGGCAAATTATTGAAGGTGATGACAACCTTCTCAAACATGCTACGAGTATTATGCTGAATTATTTGGACCTGTTCCTCAGCAGAGCATTCAATTAAACCATTCTATATGGGATGGCCAATACGACTCTCTCAAGAAGACAATGAACAGCTTATGTCAACCTTTTTAGAAGATGAAATAAAAATGCTCTTTTCCAAATGAAAAAATAAAGCTCCAGGGCCTGATAAGATTCCAGTAGAATTCTTCCAAAAATGCTGGTCAATTATTAAGGATGACATAGTACAAGTTTTTTCCTCGACTTTCATGAGAACAAACCGACATTTGCAGATTGAATTATGGCATCATTACCTTATTACCAAAGGTAAAAGATGCTAATCGATCCGTAAATTCGCACCAATTTGTCTGTTGAATTTCTTAT
This sequence comes from Hyparrhenia diplandra, assembly GCA_015847255.1. Lineage (NCBI taxonomy): Eukaryota > Viridiplantae > Streptophyta > Magnoliopsida > Poales > Poaceae > Hyparrhenia > Hyparrhenia diplandra. The sequence continues at coordinate 64,515 of JADLZK010000685.1, read as the reverse complement.
ACAAAGTTATAACAAAAGTTTTAACTCTAAGAGTGGAGCCTTTGTCGACAAATTAATTAGTAATACACGCATGCCTTTCTTAAAAGGAAGAAATATTCTGACAGGAGTTATGTGCTTACATGAGATCATTCATGAAACCAAAAGGAGAAAACAAACAGTGTAATTCTAAAACTAGATTTTGAGAAAGCCTACGATAAAGTAAACTGGAACTTTCTTCTTGAATATATGGATATGAGAGGGTTTAGTCTCAAATGGAAATCCTGGATTAACCAAGTGTTAACAGGAGGGACAGTAAGTGTAAAAATGAATAATGACATTGGATCCTATATTAAGAGTTATAAAGGTGTCGGACAAGGGAGACCCTTTATCTTCCATCTTATTCAATTTTGCTGCGATAGTCCGACAAGAATGATTGAAAATGGCAAAGAAAGAAATCTTTTCACTGGTCTAATCAAGCACATAGTCCCAAATGGTGTCTCCTGTGCTCCAATACGCCGATGACACAATCATTTTCTTAAAAGATGACTTAGTTGGTGCAAGAAATATGAAATTACCGATATATATGTATGAAGCAATGGTTGGTTTGAAGATCAACTTCAATAAAAGTGAAGTGATCATGATTAATGATTTTGACAATAAGGGAAAAGAATATGCTGATATTTTTAATTGCCACCGGGGACATTTCCTATTAAGTATTTGGGAGTTCCAATCAGCCCCAGCCGTGCGCATTTAAGTGATTGGTCACCTTTAGTAGAAAAAAAGCTCTAAAAAGTTGGATGTATGGAAAGGCAGTTCCATGACAATGGCTGCCAGAGCAACCCTTATTGAATCATGCCCCAACAATGCCCCCATATATCAAATGTCGGTATATTTTATCGTGATGTAACCTCCTAATTATTGGGCCCACTCGCACTGTCTTTGTCCCAAAGACCTCGACAGCGTGCGGATGCACCCAATAACTTAAGAAAGCTTTGTCGGGTGTCATCGAAACCCCGATTACACCACTCATACCAGATCAACAAAGGAGTAGCTACAACATTACAACATTTGTTACAAAAATATAGATCAGAGTGCGGAAGAATAATAACATGAATTTTAAAAGGTGAATAAGTTACATTTGAGTAAACTCAACTTAATTAATTTGCGGAAGCTGAGTAGATTAGAAGACAACCAGATCATGTCGCCCCCACCGACATAACCCCCGTTAACAAAGACGAAGTCAAGACCGCAACAAGGGTTAACAAACCCCGAGTACGGAGTACTCAACAAGACTTACCCGACTAAAGAAAAGAGTAGAAGACTCAGGAATGCTGGTCTTAGGAGTCAAGGTAAGGCTTTAGCAAGAATCAAGAACTCTTTTGCAGAAAAGCTACTATAAGTGAATCCTTACTTTCAATATTTTTAATTCAGATTAGTAGCTCATATACTCTAGGTTATCCTATTCTAGAGCAAACATATTTTCTTATTCCAACTCTCTTTCCTCAAAAACATATTCCATCATTTACTACGATGAAGGTCAGGGAATCGGGTCTCCTTCTCCGAGAAGCAACGGCGATTCATGAATCGATTATACCCAAATTGGGATCCCTAACCACACGACATATGTAGCACTTAAGCTTGCATATATCAACCCTCACTGTCGTCCAAAACGGGACTGGGTCCATCGCCACCCGAGAGCACAGTACTCCACCTCCCTACCCCGTCCTAATGACAGTTTGACCAGTAGGGTGGGTACATGCTACTCCCGCCATCTCTCCACTCCCAATGCGCGGTTGTCCGTTCCCGATTTGGCACACCCCGAGATCGCTTACCGGGGCATGTGGCGGATTAGTTTCGTCTCGACCGGGTGACTGCCAATCGACGTGCCATTGACCCAAACGGCCTCAGGCGCAACTTATGTTCAAAAAGTCCCGATTTCACTCGTGCCAAACAACGGACGGTCCCTTAAACGACCAACACGGGACAAGCACGCCTAGGTATCCCGCCGGCTTTTCAACCTACGTCCCCAACCGATCTCAAATTCATCACTACAACTCTTTCTTTTTCCGAAAACGGTACCATCTCCTCGAACAAAACATTTTGATGAAAAAGCTTAACTAATTAAGCAGGGGCTAAGCATCACTAAGCATTTTCGAAATGAAACAAAGTTATCAAGGATGGTATTGAAATAAACAAGGATGGTAATGCAAAGAATTAGGTTATCACTCAACTCCTAATTACTTAATGCAACATAGCATAGACATAAGTGATATAAAACTTTTAAAACATCAAGGAAGGGTTTAATGTAACCGGGGCTTGCCTGTGTTGCAGGGAAAAGTTAGATTCCTTAACGAGATCACCCGAGTCATACTTGACCTCGATATTACGGGTGGATGGATCTTCTTGGCTCGACCATCATGAACCATCTCACTCTCGTATACTCTACACGTAGATGATGATGCATGCTTTAGCATGATGAAGTATAAATATGATGCTTGATGGATGCATGAAATGATAAACACTTGAGTACAACTTTCCTTCACGAAAAAGTTGCAACCCAACAAAACCAACTTGTTGAACTACTCTACAAGATATCATCACTATTGCCTAAGGAGTTCTCAAGGACCATTTGATTATGATATGATCCAAGATTCACAAAACAATCCAAAAGTCACACAAAAACCTAAATCATCCTACACAAAACATTATATTTAAACACATAAAATAATAGAGCTCAAGATAGAAAATAATTTAAACATTTCAAAATGACTCCAAACTTTTTATACCAGTAGGACACATCATAAAACAGTACCAAATAAATTTTCATGATTTTTGAATAAATATTTTATTTTCTAAAAATCATAGAAGATGCATTTTTCAATTAAAGATTGTATTTTTAAATCATGCAAGAACTACTCAAAACAAAGTTTCAAATTTTTCATGGATACACATACTCATAGGAAGGCTACACAAAAATTTTCAGAATTTATAAGCAAGTATTTGAATTTATATGAAAATAACAAAAAACAGATACTATTCAATCATAAAGAAAAAGATAAAACAAAACTTAAAAAGAAAACGGCCATTGGGCCGATTCGGCCCGGGCGCGGCCCAGCTGCATAGCAGAGCGGCCCAAAGACGATACAGGCCGCCGGCCCAGCAGCCTGCCCGCGCTGACCACGCCGCCGGCGGCAGTTGGCCGGCGAGAACTCGCCGGCGGTGTGGTTTCCGGCGACGCGGTTGGCACCTACATGCCCTACTGATGTCGCACCGCCGACACCCAAAACCCTACACCTAAGGCACCGGGCATTACCACCGACGAACATGGCGGCACGGGGCGCGGTCGCGCGATGGAGAGTTCACGGAGCTCTCCCCCGGCGACGGCGAGCACGGCATCACCTTCAGCCTCCGGGCGATCGTTTCCTCACTTAAACAAACCCGAACCGACCCTAACTAGGGGCGCTCCGGCGCGGCGGATGGCATGGCGGATCTCGTCGGCGTGACTGACGTTCCGGCCGATGCAGCGCGCGAATCGACGAACGGTCGACACAGTAAAATGCAGCAGCTCACCACGACTCTGGGGCTCGCGTTGGTTACGACGGGGGCGAGACTGAGGCGGATCGACGACGGGAACGGCGGCGGCGACGAACTCCGTGGCAACGGCGGCGTTCCGGCGCGCCGATGCGCTGGGCTGCAAAACGGTCAAGCCGACCACGATAAGGGCAACGAGGCAAAGCTAAAGATCAAGATGGCTTGGCACGAGGCTCACCGAGTCGAGCCGGCGAGGGCGAGGCAACTCGCGGCGGCGCTACGGCCGGCGGCGAAGAAGATGGCGGCGTGACGGCGACTCAGGCCAGGAGGGTCTTGCGCACGGGGCTCAACGGATGCGCAACGACGAGACGGAGCTAAAGGCGCGGCCAATTTTATTGGGTGGAGCTCGACGGCGACGGCACGAGGCGGCGGAGCAAGGTGACCGGCGACGATGGCTGTTCGGAAAAAGAAGAAAACCGACGACGGCTTCGGTTTAAAAAGGAACGGACGGGGTGGTGAGGTGGCAGGGAGCTTCACGAACTCGGCCAGCTGCTCAGCGCGCACGAAGACGCCGGAATCCGCGAGAACGGCCACGGCGACGTCGGCCGGCAGCCCGGCATGGGCGTGAGCAGAGGGTACCCTGTGCGGTTACTGTAGCCCCCAACCCTAACTTTCGGAATTTTGCAAATTACTCCAAAATTTTGAACTAAACTCGAAAAACTCCAAAAAGCAACTTGACTTAAAATTTCAAGATCTACAATTTTCACAATTGGAAGATTTTCAAATTCTGCCTCTAAATATGACTTTTGAAATGAGGTCAAAAAGGGATAACTTTGAATTCAAAATTACTTTTAAAATTACTCAAAAACTTGAAAAACTTTGTACATATCTTTTGTTCATCAAGAAAAAGATCTACAAAGTAGCTTTTGGAAGTTTTGTCAAATTTTGCATAGATTTTGAAATATAGAAAAGGGGGTAAAGAAGAGTTAGGGTTTAGGGTTTCCGACAACAAGGGTAACTCCCGGATTTTGATTCTTTTTAAGGCCTCGTCGACCGACAACGTAACCAAGCATAAAAGAAGCTTATTTTTGTCCAAACCATGGCTTAATCGATAAGTAACACCTGGGGTGTTCCTGAAACTATAGTGCAAGGCATTGATAAGAACGAGAAGATCCTTTTTGGCAAGGAGGAGGTACCAAGAGGAAATACCACTTGGTAAAATGGATTAAAATCTGTGTCAGTAAAAAAAGAAAGGAGGGCTTGGTTTCAAGGATCTAAGGAAAATAAATATAAGTTTGCTAGCTAAGTGGTGGTGGAAGTTAGAAACTGAAGAAGGCCTATGGCAAACAATTGTTAAACATAAATATTTGAGAAAGAAAAATATTCATAATGTTACACATAGAGCTGATGATTCACCAATATGGTATGATCTCCTTAAAGTTAAGGATTTATACCTTCAAGGGAGACAGATTAAAATTAGCAATGGTAAAAAAGTTAGGTTTTGGCATGATGCATGGCTTTATGATAAACCATTGCTAAACATTGTTCCCAACTTATTCACTTTATGTAATCAGAAAAGAAATTATGGTAGCGAGAAGCTAAGGCAAACTTGACAAATATTACATTCAGAAGATGGCTAACTGTTGAAATGCAAGTTTGCTGGGATTTAATTTTACAAGATGCTGAGAAATTTTGTCTCCATGAGGAAAAAGATAAAATTTCTTGGAAATTTGGCAAAGAAGAAGGTTTTCTCTGTCAAATCTCTTTACAATTTTCTAACCCAAAGATGATACTGGTCCTGAATACAAGATTATATGGAAAGGAAAAGTGCCACAAAAAAATAAAATACTTCATGTGGCTCCTGTCCAAAATGCAGTTTTAACAAGAGACAATTTAGTCAAAAGGAAATGGAAGGGGATCCAACCTGTCAGTTTTGTGATTCTGAAGAATCCTGTGATCATCTTTTTTTCACCTGTCCTATTGCTACTGCAATCTGGTCCTTAATTGCTAGGTTTGTAAATGCTACCAATATTCCAAAGAATTTAACACAATGCTGGGCCTGGTGTGAACTATGGTTACCAAATCACAAAGTACTTCACTGTTGGGGAGTTGCAGCAATATGTTGGTCCATCTGGAAAGCTTGCAATAGAGCTCACTTTGATGGAAAATTGTTAAGAAATCCATTGGAAATAATCTGTCCTTCTGCTAGTCTCATGCGGTTCTGGACAGGTCTGATCCCAGAGATGAGCAAGGAAGATATCATCCAAGGCGTCAACGACATGCTCCGAATGGCGACTAAAATCTTCATCAACCAGTCAGCAACTGGTGACAGTCAAAGGATGCTGGAAGACTCAACTCAAGATGACGAGGAAGACCAGGACAACTGAGGGGAACATACTTCAGGATGTCATAACGATGGATACTCTTTTGTCTGTCTTGCTGGAATGTTTAGCTTTCTGTAATCAGTTATCCTTTTGGAAGTTGTTTACTTTCAGGCATGTGCAAGCCTCTGTCTAGTTAAGACTGTATGCGATCCTTCTAACTTTGGTGTAGCTGTTAGTTTCAGTTAACCAAAGGGTAGAGGATCTGGTAGTTGCTCCTAAGTCTTTCGAACTCTAGTCTTGCTTTTCTGTTTCTCTGCTGCAAAACAATTGTATTTCCGTTTTGAAATGAATGGAAATGGGGAAGGGTCCTCGTGTGGAAAAAAGATATTGCCTATGACATTTCGTTGGTGACACCAGGCACCATTTGCTTTGCTATGAGCCCCTTTTTTGGCTGGCTGTCTGGCTGGCTGATGCTGTGAGAGAAAGTACTGCCGGCTGGCTGATGACGTGATGAGAGAAAATATCTTTGGGATGGCTGGGCGATAAGCCGTTTAACAGGGCCATTCATTTACTCTGTCATCAGGCTTTACCTAGCTCCCCAAAAGAAGGCTTCATTCTTGCAGCTGATAGCGTAGAGTTCAGGTTCATTCATTTACTCGTTTCTGAGGAGATGGAGTTCTAACACTTCCAAGTGTGCGAAGGGCAATTGCTCAATCTCTGTCAATGCTAATGGCAACGACCTGTCAGAAATGACGCGCTGAGGCGTAGCCAAAGATGATTTATGGTTTGGAATGTTGGGCTGCCAAACATTTGGGCCGTATGGAACACCACGATCGCAGAGAGCACTGATCAAGATTAGTTAAGATGTTCCCCTATAAAAAAAAAAAAAAGATAAGATGGGTTCAGATGAGTTTGTCATGAAGAGAGAGGGTGTTCTTTTTTTTTTTTGAATACTCAAGCAGTAGATCAGTAATACTTTTGAGTAGCATTACATTGCCAAACAAGTCCAATTGTCCAAGTAATTGGTCAGAGCTGCTGCCATGTGGTAAGAGAAACTTTTATATGCTCATTAAAAAAATGAACGAGAAACACGCTTACAAGTCATTGCATTAGCTTTCGGTCAAAAAAAAAAAAAGTCATTGCACTAGCATTGTTGGTTTACTTGGGCCTCAGCGTGTAGGTTGTGAACCATCATCATTCATTTGTTCAGGCATTGTTTACCGTTGAGAACAGAGTTCTTATCATGCTGCTTTCATATATAGAAAGAACCCATTTTATTTTACTTTTACGTGTGCTTGTTGACGTGGTACTTTGAGGCGTGTTTAGTCGGTGAAATATACTTTTGGGTTCGGCTGGAGGATGGACGCACCTGCGGCCAGAAGTACGGAGTACAGCACTCTGCGCTTGCTAGAAGACACGGAAAACCGGTTACGGACATTACCGACAGTCCACAGACTGCAAATACAAACAAATATGAACAGAGAAGTCTTCATCAAAGGAATAATAAGGAGGTTTTTGAGTGAGTAGCAAGCAACCCAACATGCTGACCAAGTATTGGATGATATCAAGAATATACTAATTTGGGGATAATAGCTCGTTAATATTGCTATTTATTAAATTTACCTCAATTGTAAGCTACCCTATAATCATCATCGACACAAATCTGGAGAGCTGAAAAATGACTACACATATAACATAGAAAAGGCAAGGAAACAAGCAGCAAAAGGCTGACATATCAAGCAGAGCGTTAACAAGATGGTTGAAAATATAAGTACACAACCACATACTAAACCACAGATACCAACTCAGTTTCATCTGCTACATCACAGCGGATATCAAAATCGAGTCTCAGGCACTCAGCAAAGCACCACAAACTATAATGACCAATGTAGTTCAGAGACATACATTTGGCACCTAAAACGAAACAAAATATTCAAGTAGTTGCCATTACAGTAGACAAATTGACGATTAAACCAGCAGGTGTAACAGTAGCACAAGAAAAACCAAAAATTTAGAGCTTGTCCTCAAACTCAGAAAGAGGTGTCATCTGTTCCTTGAGACCCTTCCTCTTGCGGATATCCAGCACCAGCTGAGCAGCCTGCGAGCCAGCCTCCAAAGGATCAGAGCCCATCATGTCCCAGTGGTCAAAGACACACTGGGGAATGCCTGACCAGAGGTTGCAGCCCCTCAATTGGCTGGAAAACCCAAAGGACTCGATGACTGGGAGGTAAGCCTTGATGTTGTAGAGCGGGGTACCCGCCTCTGCATCTCCTCAAAGACGTGCCCTCTCTTCTGGTTCAGAACACCATAGATACCACCAAGAGCATTTTCTGGGGCCTGAATCTCCACCAGGTACACTGGCTCGAGCAGCCTTGGCTTGGCCGTGAGCTGAGAAGCATAGATGACCCTCCTGGCAGTTGGGATAACCTGGCCACCACCCCTGTGGATAGCATCAGCATGAAGAACGACATCACAGACCTCAAAGCAAATTCCACGCATGTTCTCCTCAGCCAGTGCACCCTCCTTTGATGCCCACTGGAAACCAGCCACCACAGAATCCTTGATTTCATTGAGATACTGCACTCCCCTTACACATATCAACAACCATGTTTGGGCCGGTGGTCTCAGGTCCAAAGCACCAAATCTTCTTGGCCAGATCCTTGTCCCACCCAAACTCCTGAGACAGGATCTGGGAGCGCACCTTAGGATCATCACGTGGGCAATGCGGCCCTCATCGATGGCCTCGGCGAGACCCTCCTCCAAGGGACGCGCTTCCATGTACAGACGGTTGTGCTTGTTGGGAGACTTGCTCATCACAGTACGACAGGACTTCTCAAGAACTGTTTCACGGAAGGACACAACAGGAGGGGAAACGATAATTTCAGCACCACCCATGAAGTCCTCCTGCAGATCCTTCAGGCAAATCTCAAGATGAAGCTCACCAGCTCCAGCAATGATATGCTCACCAGACTCCTCCATTGTACAGAGAACCATAGGATCAGACTTCGCCAGGCGCTTCAAACCTTCAACTAGCTTGGGAAGGTCAGAGGCAACCTTGCACTGAACAGCAACACGCACAACAGGTGAGACAGAGAACTTCATTGCTCTGATTGGGCATGCATCAACCTCCTTCTCATTAGTCAGTGTAGCATTCTTTGTGATGAACTGATCCAGACCAACCATAGCAACAGTGTTACCACAAGGAACATCCTCAACCGACTCCTGTTTCTTTCCCATCCAGATAACAGTACGCTGGACACTTTTGACATACAGATCCTTCTTCTGGCCAGGGACATAGTTAGGACCCATGATCCGGACCTTCATACCAGTAGCAACCTTCCCTGAGAAGACACGGCCAAAGGCAAAGAACCTGCCCTTGTCAGATGCTGGAATCATCTTTGAAACATACAGCATAAGAGGTCCCTCCGGATCACAGTTTCTGATAGCAGTTGCATAGACATCATCAAGGGGCCCCTCATACAAGTTCTCCACACGATACTTTTGAGCCTTTGCAGGGAAGGAAGGTGGAATATCATCATCTCCAGCAGTGCAGTGCTAGCTGGTAGCCAGGTTTGCATAACACGCTTCATCAGAGCTTTGCCAATCAATTCCTTCTCATCAGCCTTCATGGTAACATTGAGCTTTTGCAGCATGGGCCACAATTTCTCCTTCTGGTCGTTCATGCAGGTGTTAATGATTTGCTTGATCGGCTCATAGCAGAACTGAACGAATCCTCTCTTGCAGGTAGGAGAGCCTGTGTTCTTGGTGGTCCATTTCTTCGTGGCAGGGTCAAAGAAGTTCTCACCCCAAAGCCTCTCCATCATCTTAGTTTCATCAACTCCAAACTTAGACGCATACATCTTGGCAAAGTTAGTGAGGGTAAAGGCCCATCCGTGCAGCCCAGCAGAAAAGGCAACTGTCCCCTTCTCTGGGTATACCTGGACATCACCAAGGAGCTTATCTTCATATGTTGCCATGATGACATTGGCGTTCTCTATGACGCGGGAGAAAGTCTGATAAGCTTCCTCGCCCTCAACCTGAAGCTCAAGGAAGCACCTGTCCATCTTGTTCACGGTAAGAACTGGCCTAATCCTCTCACCAAGGGCTTGGCGAGAAGCACTGTTTCAGTTTGCACACAGACACCTTCAATACAGTCAACCACCACCAGAGCACCATCGGTGATGCGAAGAGCAGCTGTGACTTCTGAAGAAAAATCAACGTGCCCAGGCGAGTCAATAAGGTTGATCAGGTATTCGTTGCCATCTCTCTCCCCTTGTAGTTCTTCAGTGACGATCAGTCATCTCATAGTAAAGAGAGATACCAGTAGATTTGATTGTAATACCACGCTCTGCTTCATCTGCACGAGTATCAGTCATGCGGACATCGCCAGCAACTTCCTGGGCGATAATCCCAGCAGCTGCCACAAGGGAATCTGTAAGCGTAGACTTTCCTGCAAAGAATCAATAATATCATGTGCATCAGAGTAGTACAATATTAGGGACAGAAGCAAATCAAAAGTTAACAGTAACAGTAACAGTAATAGTAGTAGATCACAATCTAGAGTATACAGTTATTTACAGATAATATATAAACCACAATATCTATAACATACAGCACATTTCCCACATGTTACAAATATATGAACATAAGCAGTTAACTAGGTCTAACATAGTACTGCAGCAAGAAAAGAAACATTAACTGTAAAGCACAATACAAAGCCTAAATATTGAAAACGCAAAAAAAAACTAACAACAGACTAGCATAATACAATCTATACAGCCAACGATAGTATATATACCATGATACCTAGAGAAAACCAATACATACATTTACTAAATATAAATGTCTGCAAATATAGGCCAATAGTAAATAATGCAACATGAATAGAAGCATTAGCAGCCAGGCACAGTACAGAGCTTAAATATTGAAACAAAATCAGTCTTAATACCACAGAGGCTTCAAAACATTAAGGAATGCATAACAAAATTAGTCTTAACATCACAAAAGGCTTGAAGGCATTAAGGAATGCATGTATGTATATATATGCTATCTAACAGAGCAGTGTTCGACACATACCATGGTCCACATGAGCAATAACAGACATGTTACGAATGTTGTTCTTTTGTCCATAATGGCACGGAGCTCCTCAGCCGTGAACTTCACCATCTTGACTTCTTATGAAGACCACACTACCAATATCAATATTTATTCCTGCTGTTTAAGGATCAGGTATTAGTAAGAATCAAATAAAAAAACATAGAGAAAATAACTAAACTAAAAACTACACTGGCATCAGTAGCAAGTAATAGCCGCTATAGTTTTCAGGAACCAAAGAGACATGGAAATTATTAACCATTTCAGAAACTTAATAAAAATGTTTTTAACAAACATAATTTGTCAGGATATATCATTCCATTGTTTACATCACACTGACACTTCACAGGATTGTATAAGCACAAAAGCTAAGAAAAAGTAAACTGAAAACCATGTAATCTTAGTTGAACACAAGGTAAAACGTGGTGAATCTAGGATCTACAATCAGGACATCATAACTTACTCTTCAAGATAAAAAAATCAAAGTAACAGACGCGAAACAATCAAATAGTAGTAAATCGGGCTCGAAGAGCTTGCATAACAAGTCAAATGCATGCAAGCATATGGACAACAGCATCAGGAGGGAGCCGATATTGTTATACGATTTTTTTTCAGAAAACATGATACGGGCTCATAGCAGGAAATTAAATGGTCCTATATCCTAAAAGCAGTTGCAACATAACAGCAGTAAGATAAAAATTGCTCTATATTCGGGTTAACTATTGTAGCTGCTGGATCCCGTCCATGATCGTACAACCGACCAGACTGACAATTCGACTAAGGAATAAGGGCAGGATCCCGTCCACGATCTTACTGACCAGGCAGACAATCGGACTACGGGATGAGAGGGCGTAAGGGAGAGGGGAAAGAGAAGAAGTTGGTTTGTAGTCGATTTACCGTGAGATACGTGCGTCGGTGGTAACTGCTGCTCGTCGCGGGAGCTCGCTGCCGGCGCCGGATCGCGTCGCAGGCCCGGAGACGGGCGGGCGGCGGCGGCGGTGTGGAAAGAGATGGGTGACTGGGGACGGTGGTCAGAGATAGAGTTTGCTGTGCTCTTTGCGTAGTTTATATATAGGAGATAGTGGGCCAAACGGTGAATGGCCCGTAAACTTAAATGGACCAAGACGTATTGGCCAGATATCCGATATTATAAAATTTGTTTTATTTATTGAAATAATTTTTTTTTTTTTTGAACTGAACCGGCAGAAGAGCTGCCTGTTGTATTAAAAAGGATAGTTTGTCAGACGGCGCTATACAAAGCTACCAGAAGACGAAAAAGCTAAAGACTAAAACAGCTAGGACTGTACAGGGCAAGAAAACAAAAACAAAAACAAAAAAGCAGGGGGAACTAAGAGGGCTGCAGGAGTTTGGTCAGATGCTTTGCCCCAGCCATCATCCACACGCTCGCCTCATCTTTGATTCTCTGGAAAACTACAAAGTTTGGTGCTTCCCGCTGTTCGAAGACTCTTGCATTTCTTTCCTTCCAAATCTCCCAGCAGACTAGGATGACTAATGTTCGCAAACCTTTTTTACTCTTGTTCGGGACGCTTGAAATGTTGGTCCACCAGTTGTGCAGCGACCGACCGGTGGCCAATGGCCCGGCTGTAGATGCTCGTTTTGCGCCCAGTTTGCTATGGCCTCCCAAAGCCTCTTGACGAATCTGCAATCCCGAATAGGTGCACTCCGGTTTTCGGATGGTTTCGCAGAGGGTGCACGTTCCTTGATTTGGCCAGTTTCGAGCTCTGCAGTCTATCCGCCGTCCCACACTGTTCGGATCGCCACCAACTGAAGAATTTGCACTTTGGTGGTGCCCATGCCTTCCAAATTATGGTTTCGGTTGGTATGCGTTGCCCCAAGGAATTGAGCATGGTAGGCCGATGCAGTGGTGTAAACTCCGTTTGCTCCGAATTTCCAAGAGATGGAGTCTGGCGTCGAGGAATCCAGAACAATCTGGCCCGCCTCCGTCCACAATTGGTGTATTCAACTAGGTGGGTGGCGGAGAAGCTTGCATGCTGCAAATCAATATCTCTGATCCAGTTGTTATTTGCCAGCTCTTCCCTTAGTGTGCGGTTCTTCCTCTTGGACACGGCAAAGAGGTTTGGAGCCACATCGCATGGTCGTTGTCCATGGATCCACGCGCTTGTCCAGAACCTCGCTTTGTTTCCGTCTCCCACTGATAGCGATGTTGAGGCTGCGAAGAGGAGCTTGTCTGTTCTGCTGCATGGAGTTTCCGCATCTTCCGAGTTTTGGGTATTCGTTGCCCATTGGCGCCAAAGCCATCTTAGCCGCAAAGCTCTAGCAAATTTCCTTATGTGTAGAATACCCAACCCTCCGGAGTTTTTCGGTCTAGCGGATCTGGGCCAGTTTACTTTGCACTTTCCTCCTGTGAGCACTTCGGCTCCTGCCCACAGGAAGCTCCGCCTTTGGTGATCGACTTCATCTAGGACCCCTTTGGGGGACGCAGGAGGTTAGGAAGTAAAATCGCTTGTGCCGTGAGCACGGCCTTCACCAAAGTTAGTCGGCCAGCCTGGTTAATCTGCCTTCCATTCCACAAGGTGATTTTGCTGACCGCCTTGTCCACCAGTGGTTGGAAGTCCACTCTCTTTAGCCTTTTGTCTGATAACGGCAGCCCGAGATATTTAGTTGGGAAGCAGGAGACTCTAGCTAGCGATCCCGCCAACACCTCACTTAAACTAATTCCTTCGCATCTTATGGGAATGATTGTGGACTTCTGGAAGTTGGTGTTTAGGCCTGACGCGTCCCCGAAAAGAGCAAGAAGCTGTGTCAGGGCAGCCATGTCTGCTCTTGTTGGCCTGATAAAGATCGCTGTGTCGTCAGCGTACATGGAAACTCTAAGTTGTGGCGTCCTCCCTCTTAGACGTGATAGAAGGCCGGCCTCCGTGGCTGCGATCAACAGTTTTTGTAGTGGATCCATTGCTAAGACGAAGAGCAGTGGTGATAGCGGGTCCCCTTGTCGCAGACCTCGGCCATGAATTATCGGGGGGTTTGGGACGCCGTTTAGGAGCACTCTCGTTGAGGAAGTGAAAAGTAGTGTGGCAATCCAATCTCTCCACCTGGTGGGGAAACCTAGCTCTTCGTATACAGCGGGTATGGAACTATGGGATCATGTATATTTTGTACTATACGAATACAATAGATAATATGCAGTGAGCAATTAGAAGTTAACCTAATCTAATTCGATACAAAACTGCAAAATACGCCAAATAAGGATAGACAATAGTATAGTTGATTAAAATGAGTATAAATAGACACTCCTATGTTAGCCATTTCACACTTGATTACACGGACAATTGTGTTTCTCAACCCTAATATAGATCTGATTGGTTATTGTATTAGTATATATATTCATACTTGTTCAGTACAATTTATCTTTGTTTAATTGTCTTTATAAAAACTTTTATGCTTAGACCCACTCCAACGTTAGCCGACACTAGCAGAGAACCAGGCTTTAGAGCATGTTTAGTTCATAAAAAGTGATTCCAAAAAGTGCTACAGTACCCGTCACATCGAATCTCTTGTCACATGCATGAGGCATTAAATGTAGATAAACAAAAAAAAAAACAAATTGCATAGTTTGGTTGAAAAGTACAAGACGAATCTTTTGAGCCTAGTTAGTCCATGATAGGACAATAATTATTAAATACAAACGAAAAGTGCTACAGTAGCCCAACCCAAAATATTTCACCAACTAAACACACCCTTAGTCCAGGTTCCCAACCCCTTTACTTACTGTTTCGGGAACCGGGACTACCTAGCTGGCACTAGTAGAGAACCAGGTTGTAGTCCCGCTTCCTAACTTCTTTACTCTCGGTTTTGAGAACCTTTAGTCCCGAGTCAAACAACCAATACTAGAGCTCATCTTCGGAATGAAAAAAAATAAATGAAACTTTTGATACCTCTCTTTCAGTGTGAGATTCGAACTCAAGACCTCTTGCATCACGTGTATATTTATATCAACTCAACTGCACAACACACGTGACAAAGTCATGGGGCACTCCTTTTAAATTGACCCATAGAGGACCTTTGAATCCCGGGTGAAAGACCGCACCAACCCAGACTATAAGACCACCCTTTAATCCTGGTTGGTATTACCAACTAGTCCGGGTATAACACCAACCGGGACGAAAAGAATGACTTTTAGTCCGGAGGTTCGATTGCCCTACCAACAATAATGCTGCTTTTAGTCCCAACTTGAACTTTAACACAACCGAGACTAAACGGACGTGCCAAAAGGTATTTCTCTACTAGTGTGGTATGCCAAATTTAGTCATATAAGCAATGCAGATTTGCACAAGAGAATAAAACAAGCTAAAAATGAAATTATTCTCACATCCTTTATATCTAATAGAAACAAGAGACATCCATTGTAACATGAAAAGGACTATGTTCAACAAAATATGAATAATCAAATGGCATGGTTTATAAACAAATTCTTGCATGTATTACAGCTCAGATAAACCAAAGGACCACATACAAAACTAGACAAAAACATGACCTAATACGGAGTAAAAAATAGGAATAGGAATAATGACCCTGCATCCAAAATTAGACAACGAAAAATACGACCACTGAGAAGTTGCTGTGGCTGATATAGCTACACCCCTATAGGCTCCAGCCAAAAATGACTGTAATTTTTTGTTGCTCATTGTTAAGCCAACGTCCAAGCCTAATTTAAACTTCACATTCCAACAGAGCCTAGTATAATCACACATGCATGTGCAATATAATTTAGCATACATACAAAAAATTGAGCTTGTTTTGAATGTTTGAATTTAATTTGAAAATGGATGCTAATTTTGAGCACGCTTCATTAAGGAACTTTGAATTCACTTAATATGTATGTATGTATGTATGCTAAGAAATTACTAGAAATCATTTTTCAAACCATAAATTTAGATGTTTTTCCACATCTTTTTTTGGAACATTTTAGGGCTAAATAGCTTAACTTAGACATTAATATGTAACGCTGCAAAATACAAAAGTTAAAATGCTAGATAAAAATAAAATGGGCCGTGCATGACTTTTAGCATCTATCTAGTAAGTTAGTGTAAGGCTTTTTTTATACATTTTCTATATTTTTGTATAGAAAATCGACACGTTAGAATGGCTTAAGAAAGTCCTCAACTAGTGAGTAGCAATGTATTGGCCATATTTAATCTCCTGGTTGACTAACAATTAGTTAGAACTTTAGCCCTAGAAAATCTAAACACGAGGAGTCCTCGTGGTTGGGCTAAAGTTTAACCAAAGCCTTCATTAGTCCGTAGAACCTAACTATTAGAGGCTAACAACAAGTTCTAACCTCTTTTTTTTTTTTCGACCGGAGCTTCATCCATTTTTCATTGATAGGAGTGGTAAAAAAAGGCGGATAAAAAGCGATCGAAGATGGTGGCGGTGGCCATCATCACAACAAACTGCAACCCTAGCTAATGAAAATGTTTAGGGTATCACGTAGACACTGAATGTTACCATAACCAGTCAAAACAAATGGCTGCCTAACAATAACTTGAGAATCCAAACATGTATGGACTAACTTGGCTAATGTACGGGCATTTAACTAGTAAAATCGTTAAAACCAGAATTCCCCTAAATACAACGGGTGTGGATCATGTATTCATGTGGGGCATGTTTGGTAGGGTGGCCACTGGGGCTCGGCTGCGCCCCTGGAGTGCAATCCGTGTTTGGGTGTGTTTTGGGGAGCGTCGGCCCGCCCGCGGGACCAAAATGGCGCCCTCCGCTCGGCTCCACTGGTACGCCAGATTTCTGTGTTTCCTTCGAGCTCGGCCGCTCGCAACGCAATGCGGGCGAATTGGGGGCGATTTCGCGCGGCACCGGGTGGCTGTACCGGGTTCGCGCGAGAATAGTGAATCTTCCTCCCGCCTCCCCCGAAATCCATGGCCTATATATCCACTCCTCCCACCTTCCCCTTCCCCTCGCTCCTCCATCTTTGCTCCACTCCCATGAGACCGGTTAGGTATTCGTGCGGTGGTGTCGCGTCGAGGCTGTTGGGATCCCCGGCGGGCTTCCTCTCCGTTCCTGACCGTGTGTTTGTTTTTTTTTCTTGAATACGCAAAAGATTTACGCATCTTTGTATTTAATAAGAAGAGTTTTATATATCACACATGTGGCACGTTTTAGGAGGATAAAGTTTACAATAGACTTTGTGCGCTCAATTCAGGTTTAGAGAGAAATATTAGGTCCGGTGCTTTTGGTAATTGCATGTCATAGCACTTCCTCAGCACACGTACTCCCAACAAACAAACAGGAATCTTCAGTGCAAGACCGCAAGTTCACCCAGTCAGGCCACAGGCAAGGTTATTCACTTGGGCACTCAGTTTTTTATGTTCTTAATTATAGCTTAAAGTGAACGAAATATACAGAAATGGTTCCGTAGTGTAGTGGTTAGCACTCCAGACTTTGAATCTGGCGACCTGGGTTCGAATCCCGGCGGGACCTGTTTATTTTATTTATTATGAATTATGATCACCTCTTAATTTTCGAATCCCGGCGGGACCTGCTTATTTTATTTATTATGAATTATGATCACCTCTTAATTTTTTATGCAGCGCAGGAAATGAAGACTATGCGCCTGTGCCTGATTGACAACAATATAATGCAAACGTGCCGCTGAAACTACTACTGGATGGCCCGGGTCAACTTACATCATCACTAACAAAAAAGTAGGCAACCCAGCGATGAACACCTGTTTTGAAAGGCAAGGCTGACTCAACACGAAATCGCACACCCATTTTGCGTTTAGTGGCTTGTCTTTGTCAAATCCGCGGATCAATTTGACCGCAGCAAAGCTGTTAGTATAGTCTGCAGTTCTAGAAACACAGTAGCAAAGACCCAAGAGTCGTGATTACTGACAAGAAAACCTGTTGTCTGCTGGCAGGTGTAGCTTCAACCTTCAGAATGGGTTGGCCCTTTTATTGCGCTTTTCTGTACACAATTTGCAGCTTCTTTGTCGGAATGTTTCCAGATCACCACCGAAGAAGGGAAAGAGTTGAGAGGCCATATCTTTTCTCAAAGCATCATCTATAGTATAGTATTCGACCCAGCTGACATCCAAATCCTTCAGCTTTAGGAGCCATTTCTGTGCGTGCGATGCTTCTTAGTTCTTTGCCATCTCAGATGGCTTAATCAGTGCGAGATGTTTTCCTAAAAAATATTCAATGTAGACTTGGTAAGAAATTGAGACCATGAGTTATCATTGATATATATGAGCTACCTGAGGAAACTATGAGAACCGAAGAGTAGATGCACAGATCAGCATCACCAAGAGCAGGACAGATCCTCTGAATGGGTTGGCCCATATACTATGCTTTTCCGTACACAAGTCGCGGCGTCTTTGTCGGAAGGTTTCCAGATCGCCCACCAAAGAAGGAAAAGAGTTCAGCTAATAATGAGGCCATATCTTCTCTCAGAGCTTCATCTAGTATTCCACCCAATTGACGTCCAAATCCTTCAGCTTCAGGAGCCATTTCTGTGCATGTGGGGAAACATTGCCTTTATCAGGTTTCGCCCCGTGCTTCTTTGCCATCTCAGATGGGGATTCAGACTGGCTCTCATGATCTCATCATCCAAGTCGCCTTGCCTTCTAGGATGTCTTAGTTTAAGAGAGAGAAGGCGTGAAACCTCCTGCACCCCACCCCATTTTTCCAATGCCCGAGCAATGTCGAAATGACCTACCAACAGAGCATGAAAATCATTTCAAAAGCACCTTAAAAAAAAATCATTTCAAAAGCCAGACAAGGAAACTTCATGACACGATACCAATCTAACCTGCACATCTAACCTTACAAAAGGAGCCAATTTTCTGTTTTTCATGTAATGATCGTATAAAGCTAAAGAAATTTGTGCTAAAATGAATAAAACAGGAGCATGAAAGTGCCACAATACTTATTTTTTTAAATTTTCCAACAATGGGCTACAGATATTACCTGCCCTCTCAAAAGATTTTCTACTTGGCATATAAGAAGGATCCTAACTCCTACAGAATGTATTCACCTGGAATTTGAAGAGCTGATGATACAACATGACTTGTCAAATGCTGTTAAAATACCTTCGTGTTTTAAATTTGGATATTTGAGAGGCGTAAGCCACTAAGAAAATGGAAAACGATCCCTGTTAGTTTCTTTAGAGATAATTAAGTTCAAATGAACCAAATACAAAAATTTAACTATAGTAAGCTTATACCATTTGAGAAGGCATGAAGTATATACCCATTACCATGCAAAGCACTTGTATAACCAAAACAGAATACAGTGTGCACATAAAAAGCCTACTTTAACCATCTTAAGCTAACAAGTGGAATGTTATACGAATTAAAGAAACTGCATATATGGCTTACCTCTTCAAGGATAGACTCAGAAAGAAAGGTGTCCCTATGCATCTTAGTCTCAACCATGTACTTCAACAGGGTGTGCTGATCCCCAAGTTGTTCTAAAAAGCGCCATTTCCCTTTAAACGAGTAAAAAATCACCCTCAACTTGTTCAAACCTGATCTCTTGCTCAAACTTTTCACAAGGATTCATAACAACACGGGCGTGAAGGACCATATACAGCAGGCCTTTGCAACCCTCCTAGAAAAAACGATTTCAAAAGATATAATGATTGAAAAAGAAAACAAAGACTATCAGACTGAATTTACAGAACTTTCTTTCAGATGAGCACAATGAAAACAATTGAGTGAACTGAAACCAGGACACAAGAGAAAACTGTGTATGACTTGAGGACTTCTTTATGCTGTGTAATAAAAACAAAGGAGAAGAGAACCACATATCTACCTGCATTATGCGGACCTTGTTATTATCACGAAGAACAATCCTACTGATGGCCAGGATTGGTATGAATCTATCAAATGATTTTTGTTAGATCATACCAGTAATAAAATAAGAATGTTACTCAAAAGATAGTAGAAAGATAGAACTACTTACTCGGGCAAATTCTCATATGCCGTGATAACATTCCATACCTCACGAACTGGTGCTTTCACAGTGATACTAAGAAAAAACACATCTGTGGGCTCCGTCATGTTCCTTCATGCACACCGGCACACCGTATCACAGGATAAGACAAAACTTTAATGCCCTTCCCTTGATGGCTAAGAATCCAATAATTATTGATATAAGTTTAGTAACTTACTGTAACAGAACCTCCTAAATTACAGGGCCCACATGCACTTATCATCGTCATTAAGACCTTTGATCATTATGCACGAGTTCCCAATAATCTAGAAAGTGCTATTAATCTTCCGAACAGGATCTCATTAACAAGTCACTCGAAAGATTACAACACTTTATTCAAAATATCTCGAGTAAACGGCGGAAGGATTACATAACCATAATTTTACAAACCATTTATTCAAATACACAAACTTAAGTATTATTATTACAAGCCCGATATTATTGGAATAACTTTATACATATAAACACTGACAACCCTGCCCGAGGGTTCAACTCTACTCGTCCTCTTCTTCCTGGTACACCGTCATGCAAAGGGACCAAAACAAGCCTGCTCATGACCGCTCCCCGCAACAAGGGGCAAAGAACCCTGGAGTACTTGGGGTACTCAACAAGACTTACCCGACTAAAGAAAATAGGAGAAGACTCGGGGAATGCTGGTCTTAGGAGTCAAGGTAAGACTTTAGCAAGAATCAAGAACTCTTTTTGCGTAAAAGCTTTACTAAAAAGTGTATCCTTACTTTCAAAATTTTTATTTCAGATTAGTAACTCATATACTCTAGATTATCCTATTCTAGAACAATCAAATTCTCTTATTCCAACTCTCTTTTTCTTAAAAACATAATCCATCATTTACTACGATGAAGGTCGTGGGAATCGGGTCTCCTTCTCCGAGAAGCAACGGCGATTCATGAACCGATTATACCCAAATGGGATCCCTAACCACACGACATATGTAGCATTTAAGCTTGCATATATCAACCTTCTTCAGATTTGTCCAAAACGGGAACGAGGCTGCGCCACCCGAGAGCACTGAGTACTCCACCTCCCTACCCCGTCCCTAATGACGGTTTGACCAAGGGGTGGGTACACGCTACTCCCGCCATCTCTCCACTCCGGTCGCGTGGTTGCCATTCCCGATTTGGCTCCACCGAGATCCGGCTTACCGGAGTATGTGGCTAGTTAGGGTCGACCGACTGGGGGTGACCGCCCCGGCGTGCCATTGACCAAAAAGGTCTCAGGCGCAATATGCGTTCAAAACGTCCCGATTTCACTTTCAGTTTTGCCGGTCGACGCGTGCCATTGACCAAAAAGGTCTCAGCGCAATATGCGTTCAAAACGTCCCGATTTCACTCAGGCCAAACAACGGACGGTCCTTAAACGACCAACACGGGACAAGCACAGCTAGGTATCCCGTAGGCTTTCAACCTACGTCCCGTCCGATCTCACATTCATCACTACAACTCTTTCTTTTCCGAAAACGGTACCATCTCCTCAAATAAAACATTTTGATGAAAAAGCTTAACTAATTAAGCAGGGCTAAGCATCACTAAACATTTTCAAAATAAAACAGGTTATCAAGGATGGTATTGAAATAAACAAGGATGGTAATGCAGCAATTAGGTTATCACTCAACTCCTAATTACTTAATGCAATAAAGCATAAACAAAAGTGATATAAGCTTTTTAAAATATCAAGGAAAGGGTTTAATGAACCGGGGCTTGCCTTTCGTTGACGGAATAAACTAGTTCTTCGAAAACCCGGAGAAATCCGAACCCGCTTCCCGGATAAAGAACCTCCTCGGGGGACTGGCTCGGACTTGACTTGACACTCGAACTTCGTTCACTACACGAAATAATGTATGCCTCAACATGATGCCATATATTTAAATATGATGCTTGCAGGTGCATGAAATGATAACAACTTGAGTACAACTTTCCTTCACGATAAAGTTGCAACCCAACAAAACCAACTTGTTGAACTACTCTACAAGATATCATCACCATTGCCTAAGGAGCTCTCAAGGACCACTTAATTGTGATATGATCCAAGATTCACAAAACAACTCAAAAGTCACACAAAAACCTAATCTATTTAACACTAAACAATTTAGGAAACACATAAAATAATAGGGCATGAAATAATAAATATTTTAATTTTCTTTAAACAAGCTCAAAAATTTTGTACAGGTAGGTCATGTCATAAAACAGTACCAAAATAATTTTCATGATTTTTGGATAAATAAAATAATTATTAAAAATCAAGGAAGATGCATTTTTCAATTAAAATTTGTATTTTTAAATCATGCAAAACTACTCAAAATCAAAGTTTCAAATTTTTCATGGATTCATATACTCATAAGAAGCTTCTACAAAAATTTTCAGAATTTAAGGAGCTATTTTCAAATTTCTATGAATTTTGAAAGAATCAGCACTATTCAAAAGTAAAGAAATTGATAAATCAAATTTTAAAACAAAATGGACTCTCGGGCGATTCCAGCCCGTTATCCCGTGCGGCCCAACACTTTGTGTGGCCCACCTGCTGCATACAATGCGAGGCCACCCAACCGCCAGCCCGCCGATCCATGCCGGGCGGCGCCGGCGGCGTTTGACCGTGAAAGCTCGCCGGCGACGAGGCCTCCGGCGACGCCGCGGCTTGGCTCTATGTGATCCCCTCGACCTCGCGGACACGATGATGCCCGAAACCCTACACCTAAGACATCGGGGCACCATCACCGTCGGGCATGGCGGCACGGCGGCGCGAGCCGCTGGACGGCAAGGCTCGTCGGGCGATTTCCGGCGAGTCGGCACCACGGGCGGGCCGAGTCCTCACTAAAACAAACTTAAACGACTCCCACACGGACGCAGCTACGCGCGTGGCGGAGCGGCAAGGCGGAGCTCGTCGGCGGCCGTCAGTGTTCCGGTGGCTACGGCGCGGCTATGACCCAACGGACGGCACGGTACCGGCAGGAGCTCACCGGTTTGCGTGCGCACGCTGGTTTGGACGGAGACGAGACGGAGGATGGTCGGCGACAGTGGCAGCGGCGGCGGCAGTGCTCCCCGGTGGCAACCACGGCGTTCCGGCGGCTCCTGTGGGGCAAACACAAAACCGACGAGCGCATCATGACCACAGCGTCAAGGCGACTCCAAAGCTCTAGATGGTTGGCCATGTTGCTCACCAGAAACGGTTGTCGACGACGAGATGACTCGCGGCGGCGCTCCGGACGGAGATGGAGAAGATGACGGCGCGCGGGTTGCTCGGCCGAGGAACTACGTCACTAGCTAACTCAACGGTGCGCAACGAAGTTGCGAACACGATGACAAGGTCAAATTTGTGGATTGAAGCTCGACGGCGACGGCAACTGAAAGGGGGCGGAGGCGGTTTCCGGCGGCGGTGGTGGAGAAAGAAAAGTCGACGACGGCGTCGACGGTGGCTTATATAGGGCAAGGGATACATGGACAGGTGGCTGGCGACGTTGCGAAGCCGGCCAGACTAAGCTGGTGACATGCGAGGGCGGCCGGCAGGTACGAGAACGGCCACGGCGACGCCGGCGGCCGGGGCGGTATGGAGGAAGAACAGGGGGTTTCCCCGTACCGCGAGCTCTCTCAACCCTAGTTTTTACGAATTTCATCAAATTCTCCTCAAATTTGAACTGAACTTGAAAAACTCCAAAAAGTGACTTAGGCTAAATTTTCAAGATCTACAATTTTTCATAATTGGAAGATTTTCAAAATCAGCCTCTAAATATGACTTTTTTGAAATGCAGTTCAAAATTTTGAAATTTGAATTCAAAATTACTTTTAAAATCATGTAACAACTTGAAAAACTTTGTACATGACTTTTGCTCATCTCAACAAGATCTACAAACTAACTTTTAAAAACTTTTTGCAAATTTTGCTTAGATTTTGAAATATGGTTTTTAAATCAAAAGGGGACAAAACCCTAATTTTGGTATTTTCAAAATTACTCTAAATTTTTGAACTAAACTCAAAAACTCAAAATACCATCTTTGTTCAACTTTGAAAACTCTACAAAATTGCTTTAATAACCATACCCAAATTCTTTATAAATTTTGAATAAAAGAAAAGGGGGTAAAAGAAAGAATGGAATTTAGGGTTTTTCGAGTTCAATTCAAATTTGAATTTGATCCAATTTCAGATTCCCAACCTATACTATCCAACCATCATCCAACATCACACTTAGGATCAAAAACATAAATTAAAATTAAATCACTCTAAAATTTCTTAAGCACAAACATTCTCTAAAATATAAACTCATTTTAATTTCAATGCATTTCAAATTTTCTAATTATGCATGCTTTATGATAAACATGATGACATGGCAAGATTTTAGTTGAGTAACACCGGGGGTGTTACACTTACCAACATGCCATCAAATCTTCGAAGATGGATCTCATCTACCACTACCACACAAGGCCTATCAATTCTGCATACGTTTCCAGATACACCCCATTTGCTAATCAATTCAGAAGCAGGTGATGGAAGCACACTGCTAACACCAGAAGTGTGAGGTGCTTCTTGAAACTTACTAGAAGAAGTATCAACTGTCGTACTAGAGAATTTATCAAGCTGAGAAGAAGTAGATGATGGCTTCAAGTCCTCAACAGAGAATTTTCTCGAACCACAACTTTAATTTTCCAAATAAATCTTTTCAGTTCTACAAGCCAAGGCACCAAGATTTACAGGAAGATCTGACCTTATAATCTTTTCAAGAAATATAGCCGGGAAGTTAAATCTTGGTATCACATTAACTTCATACAGCAAAACTGCACTAGAGGACCTGCTAGCAGAAAAAAGCAAAATAGGGCACATTAGACTTAATCTCTTTTTTCGCTCACAAGAAGTTGGAGAGCTTTAGTCTGACGCATCACGGGGATGCAAAGATAAGCTAGTGCTGAACTTAAGCAGGATGTTCATGAAAAGAAAAGCAATAATAAGGTAGTATACAAGTATATAAGATACATGTACTTATGTCTTTATTGATTCACATCCCATCCCACTTATCTGAGAAAAGAAAATGATCAGCATATACATACCTTGGACCAGATCTTATGGACCATTTGCCTTCGAACTTCTTGAAGTCACCATCTACCATCGAGAAATGGAGTTCTCGCCCATTAATCTGAAAGCATAATCATGAACGAATAATCAAGTAAGGCAACATAACTTAATATAGAATGGAACGTCATCATTTTTCAGAACTGCTAAACATAGCTCATACAACTAAGAAATATATCAGAGAGAAACACAATAGCGCAGCTCCACAGAAAGAAGAACACACATGCTGAAAAAACACAAATGTTGCATTCACACCCTCATGGACTGGCCAGCTGATCAAGTGATCATCTACTAGTACTTTTCAGTGGCATTTCACATAATGACATAACATTGTCAGCGATGACAAATGTCCAAAGCTGTTCCATTGCAATTTAGCTGTTAATGGAAGTCAATCTGCGACAGCACGTACCCAGTCATGGATTTCCTGGAGATCCAACACAACGCGCGCCTCAATGTTTCCAGTACAACGCTTGCTGGAAGCCTCTGCTCCAGCCATATCCGCCCTTCATGCGGGCACGGAATCGTCCCACTGCAAGCAAGCACACGAACAAAATCACCCCAATCAGACACCTCCAGAAGAATGCGGGCATGATGAGTCAGTGAAACGACAAATCGAGACGAGAAAAATGCGGACCTCTGGACGAGGTTGGGGATGAAGTCGGCGAGGCGCTCGTAGTCGGTGACGACCTGCCACAAGGTGTCGACGTCGGCGGCCACGGGCACGGACGCGAGCACTCGCCGTTCCCGCCACGACACCACGTCCACGTCGCACTTGACGCCGCGCCCGCGCGTCTTCCTCCGTGGTAGTGCTGGTGGTCGGCGCTCCAGTGGTCCCCTGTGGCGGCCGCGGCCGCGGCGGCGACGGAGCGCCCGGAAGGGGCCCGCGAGCGCGGCCGCCGCGGAACGGGGAGGCGCGCGCGGTGACCGTGGATCCGTTGCCTTCTCGCTCTCGCTGTCTCCACCGCCGGGAGAGTCTCCGCCGAGTGGGACGGCGGCGTCAGGCGTGGCTGGGTGGACGGCGACGAGCGATTGTTTCTGTTGCGACGGAGCGAAGCGACTGGCGATGTGTGTCGGGAAGGCGAGGAGGCCCCTAGCCACTCGTGACGCGTGGGGACGGGTCGCACGTGTCAGTATTTTTTAGGAAGCACACATTTTGAACCCAAAAAAATGGAAACTCTAAGAAAATATACATAACAAACTGACTTGGGCCATTGATTTGGGCCAGCTCCCTAGATTCGCAAGGCCCAACGCCTCGGGCCTAGCTCTTCGCCGTCCAGTCCTCCCCTTACCCGGCGTCCATTTCAAAACCCGCGAAACCAAAAAAAAGCACGCACGGCGTCACGACCGCACCACCCCCCAGTCCCAGAGGCCAGAGGCGGCAAGGAGGTCTCTCTCTCGGGCCCCGGCCACCAGCGGCGATGTCGGCGGCGGCGAAGGCGAAGGCGAAGGCGAGCGGCGGCAAGCGGTCCGCGGCGGCGAAGGACCCCGCCGAGGCGCTCGTATCCGACAAGAGGCGGCGGGAGCGCGGCGGCATGGACGACTCCGACCACGAGTTCGACAGGTGCCTTGCCTTGCCTGCTCCGCACCCGGCTCCCCCTCTCCTCCACGCCTTTCGTGTTCGCTGCTTTGGACCCGCCGCGGTTCGGGAGCGAGGCCGTTGGTTCGGATCGGAGCGACGGAGCGAGGGTTTTCGTTAAAAACTGCGCCTCCGTTCCGTGACAAAATTTTTTGGGGGAAATTTCGTGCGATTGGTGATTGATTTCTCTACACATTTCATGATCCGGGGCGTGCCTTCAACGTGATTGGTGGAGGCAGTGACATGAAGGAGATCGTCACGCTGCTGAAGCACATCAAGGACAAAGCCCACAAGGACGGCCAGAAGAAGACCGAGCAGGCCATTTCCAGGTGTTTACGATTTCAATTCTGCTCGCCCACCTAGGATTTTGGTTTTACTGAATGTCTATGTGCGGGACGGTTCTGTAAGTGTACATAATGTTTTATTTAACATGAAGTGTACATAATGTAATGCATGTGTGCAACTGTTCTGTTTGCTCCAAAGTCCAATCCAAGGGAGATTTGTTGTGGTTTGGTGCATGGCAAGCACAACATCTAGTTAAGATCTACAGATTTTGCACAAAACGTCTGATTGGCACCTGATGCACTACCCGACTACGGGAGGAATGTGCTGGTGATACTTGTTGTGTTGTGTCTGATTTGTGCTGGTGATCCACAGTTTAGCAGGGCACTTCTCATGGGTGTCAAGTTGTTCGGCAATCCCTGGTTGCTTTAGTGAATCACTGATTGTTGTTATAGTTCACGACTAGAGAATTTGTTGTCCCTTGGTTTGCACATGCTGAAGGTACATTATTACTGAATCCACCTATGGTGTCTCGCAAGTAGATTGTGATTGTGATTGAGGTTGGAGTTCAGGAACAATGGCATCATGTATCTTATAATAGTTCTATCTTTATCACCAATGTCTAGGTAAACTCTGTCCTTGCTGTTCTATTGTTGTTTCTGTTGTCCCCATCATGTATTTCTATCTGGATGTTGTACTCATTGCATGGAGCTATCTTGAGTACATTGCTAACAAGTTTCAGTATCTTTCAGCGTGGCAACAGAGATTCAGACTATGGTACAGGACACCAAGACTAGGCTTGAGAAGGAAAGGTGAGCAAATAACTAATCCATATCACCAGCCTTCCAGTGACTTCACTAGAGAAATACATTAGCTCCTGCAGCGTAATCTGATGTGCTCCTTTTAAGTTGTAGCGATAATAAATAAGCTAAAACTGAAACATGTTCTTGGTAATAAATACTGTGAACACCCTGAATGGGATGTACCCCTGACAAGGTTTTTATGTGCGTGCACAGGCAGAGTTTTCTGAAAGCATCGTCAAAGACTTCAAAAGAGGTTTGGAATTGTACTTAATGCTTCTGGAATGAGCTTCTGGACTTCTGGTTACTAATCTGATCAGATTTTGGTTAATGGAAGATTCATCTATATGTTATGCAGTGCGAAGGTTTGTTGAAGAATGAGTTCATCAAATTTCAAGCAACACATGATAAGTTCTGCAAAGAAAAAGCTGCACACATACAGAATTTCAAAGGTAGGCCAGATAAGAGCTAAGCTGATACCTATTGTGATATGCTGTATTGTTATCATCTAACATATCTTTATCTAGCTCATGTCATGCTCGAGCAGTCCTGGTACCATCCTTAGTTTGTTCATCATGCATAAGCTCCTAGAATAATTACCATTTCATCTTGAATATGACACGTTTAGATCTTGACTCTAGATATTCTGTGGCCACAAATGAGTTTCTCCATTTGCCTTTTTTAATTAATTATCATCAGAGGAAGAAATCTATAGACAACCTCGCCTAAGGATGCTTAATCTGCTAGCAGTTTTGCAGCTATTAAATGCAACCATATATTGCTGTGCTGTACCTATACTGTCACACACTCACACTTTCCTATAATTTGTGATTTAGAAAGAGATAATATTTTAAAGTTGATGTGAAATCACCCATAGAGCACTGTGCTGTGCCTATATTACCTCAGTTTCCTCTTCATTGAGATAGTTGCCATCAGTTACCTTCATTTTTAATTGACCTATCTGTGTACTGTTTTATGCAGACCTGTTCTCAAAGTTTGAAGATGATAAAGAGAAATTGCTTGTGCAGTATGAACTGCAAAGTAAGTGATAGATGGTTAGTTCCTTCAGGTGTCTTTATGAGTTTGCTGCTCTTACATGCTGCCTTTTAACAGGGAAGAAGGAGAAGGCTACTCTATCTGAACTTGAGAAAACATTTTCAGAGAAGATAGCAAATGCAGAAGAATCTCTGAAGAAGATGAAGCAGGTAAATGTTACAGCATGCATGATTTTCAGATTGTTGATGTGACTGAGTTTTCATGGTTCACTAACCTGGGGGCCTGATCACCATGCATCGTTACTGTGACTAAATTTTTCGTGGTTTACTAACCTGGGGGCCTGTTCGGTTCTGCTTATTTTGGCTGAAGCTGCAACCAAAACGCTTAGAAAAAGCTGCATTGAACCCACACATAATCAGTTCGCTAATTCTGCATTCGCACAGGACGACAAATCAATCCACATCCTCCGTAAGTCCATTGGCTCATTTCTGAGTGGCGACCCTGATGATCAGTCTGGTCAAGATGATGACTGAAGCTGCTCTCACCAATGATTTCTAGTTTGAGATCTATGTGGATAATATGTTCTTGGAGAATATATATCATCAGTGCATAGGGGAGGCAAAAATATATATAGGCAGTTGATAGTTTGTTACGCACAACTCCTGTGATTTATGGAGAATGATTTCGCATTATTAACTTGGTGGATTTTAGTATTTTACAGCAAGAGGTTTAAGATTGTGCTAGGTTGGAAACACATTATCTGGTTGCACCCTTACAAGACGTGGCTGGGACGATTTACAATTTGGCCAGCATCTGCTCTCCTCATGCCACTGCCCACTCACCCCACTGCAAACCAAAGCTCTCCTGTATCAATATTCAGTAATAAAAACATATACAGTGTACAACCATTTGCAAATTCGCTAAAGCATAAATGTCATTGCAAATTCAAAAGTTTTCGAAGCAGTGGAAAAGCAAAAGAACAGGAGATTTACAACACATTTCACCGCAAAAAAAGGTTGAGTTCGTAAATTCCATCATGTCATTGCAAATGTCCTTTAAAAAAATGTTTTAGTGTCCTGTTCAATATTCAGTGAACAACCAAGCAATGTCGTGAAGAATTCAGGATGTAATCACAACCTCTTACAGGTTCAGGCATCTTGCGACTTCACCGTCACTCGTCTGTTTGTTCCAAAACTCTATTCCCGCTTGAAAAAATGCGGTAGGCATCATCACGAAAAAAAGCTCGTAGGCAATTCCACATGTCTTGAAAGTGGTAGCATCTCCTGTATCAATATTCAGTAATAAAACATATACAGTATACATGTCGTCATTGCAAATTCATATATGTTTTTGAAGGAATGCAGAAGCAAAAGCACATACTTCAAAATAACAAAAAACTTGAAAGGATCTAACAATTGTCAATTCCATCTATGTTTTTATACTTTAGCATGGAAATACTTCACCGGCCGGTTCCTATAGTCATTCAAATGTTCAGGCACGTACGTCTTGTGATAGTAGTGGTCCGTGCAGACCATGGCCGCCTTGGAGTGCCTAGGCACCACCGGCCGACGCACACCATGAACGTGTATGGCTCTCCGCGTGGCGGAACTGAGAGGGGGCTGGCAGGGGCCATGCCCCAACAACCAAAAAATAAAACCCCTAATACCTCTATGTTTTTAGCTTAAAATCTTCATGTATAGTCCAAATGACAATGCACTCATAAGTGGTAGCTTACCCCTAACAAAGAAGCTATGAACGTCGAATCCAACATAAATAAACGTTATAGCACACATCAAATGTATCCCTAAAGTTCGCGAGTTATCGATCTATTGCGTGAGGCTGACGCGTAATGGCAATAAGGTGACCACGATGGTGGCAACATAGTTGCAAGCCCGCAATGGTGGGCTACTACAAGCGACAAACAGAAATTTACCACTTTCGATGTTCCTCCTCGAACTTCGAACTCAAATCAATGTATCATTATGTCTTCAAATTATTTTTAATTTTATTTCTTGTCTCATAATAACATATGATTTTGTGATGATATTAGACCAAATTCTTGTAGTAAAACAAAACATAATCTAGTCATGGTTAGCTCTTGTATGCTTGAAAAACTTGGGTAAATCATCAAATTATTGAGTCGATGAATATTTGATCGCCCCCCTTAATTTTCTCTCCAGTTATTGGGGCGGCAGGTGTTCCAATGCCCGGCCAAGTGCGCCGGGTGTATATTGAATACACCCTCCGTCTAAGAATATGAAAACGAAAACGATAGAGCAATTTTCCGTTCGTTTCCGTCCGTTTTCATCTCTACTATCAAGCTGGCAGACGGCGTGGAGCTAACTGCCGACAACCGTCATAGAGGTGACTGCCGGGTATCTCCTTCCACATGAAGGGGTCAGAGGGAATAAGAAGGTGACGGCGTGACGGCGTCACTGCATCGCTAATGCCATGCGTCTTATCAGAAAAAATAACGCCATGGCTGATTCCTCAGATTCGAGACGGAGGAGCTACACGGGCAGGAATGATCGCTGCCACCTACATGGTGCCACAAGCCGATGAGTTCATAACATTCCGTAACTGCTCGTGCAATCAATGAGAACCACAGATTAATTTAGCAGTAGCCGTCGGCATGCTCTGCGGTCAGCGCAAACAACAGTTACACTACACAAGAGACATTAGTTCCTGCTGCTTCATCTTCAAAGTGGGCTTTCCATTGAGAACTCCTGCAAACTTGATGTCCCTAAGGTAATCAAAGTGTATAAAATCTGAATCTGTTACGCAATCTACAGCAGGTTCATCAACTGAGTTCAGATAATCTAACGAATCTCCAATTTCCCCGCAGTTTGCCCCTGCATGTTTCCCGAATGGAGGATGTACAATCTTACTTGAAGTAGGCTCACAAATAGTGCATCGTCCTGCATGATGTTAAAATTAAGACAAGGATCAAGGGTCGATTAACAGCCTAGCAACGATTTAAAGACAACAATTTGAAGAATGTCAAGATGAAAAATATATTCAAGGAAGTAATACTTACCGAGATATGGACAATCAACCTTGTAATGCGGTAATGGACAGCAGAATGAAGTTGGTGATTTCCTTTTACCAGACTTGCAATACAACTTGGCATGTGAATATGAATCATTTCTGTGACCATTTGCAGTACATGGTACAGGACCCATTTCAACAGGTGAGCGTGGTTTTGATGGCTTGGCCTTTGAGCTTGACCACCACACTTCAGCAAAAAGAGTACGCCGACTGATGCAACATTGGAGGCACCATCATCACAATACGCCAGGAAATTGATATGGTAGCACTTTGAATGCTCAAAATTTCCTTTCTTCACGCCACATATTACATCTAACCTGTGCGTCGGTTCCTAAAACATAGAATTTAATCCCAATTTATAAATTTGTAAGATTGGAAAAATGTCAAAAGTTTGACCAGACAAGCAGTTTCATTTAAAAATTTGAAAAAATTTTTATTTCTTTAACTTGGGTTGTTTTGTTAATATAAAATCTTCAAAAACAATCAGCTTAAATTTTTATATTTGTATAAATTTTTAGAATAAGCAGCAATTCATCAAATTTAAATTTAAACCACTGCTGCTGCAAAAGTCTTGCTTTTAGATCCCAGCATCGTCAACGCTGCTGGGTTTAATCTGAACTCTTATGAACCTTTTTCTCCTAATTTTGCCCTTTTTCAAAAGACTTGCATCAAAATGGCATTGCTCTTTGAAAATGTTTCTGCATCGGGTAAGGTCCTCAAACCTTTGTATACCGTTACTGCACTTGGAGAGAAATGATGCATGCTCGGAATGGTTGGGGTGTTTCCCAGCCACATGCACAATCATAGGCTTTAAAAGTTATCTGTTCTGATGCCGTCTGTAACATCACAGATAGATCTCACTGCATGTGGTATTCCACGGCAAAGTGCCAATAAACCAGTAGCTACGCAGAACATGGCAAACAAACCATTAAAAATCACGGACCTCCATGCGGAGCAAAGATTTGCTATCAAGGATATCTGGCTCAGTCTCAGTATCAATTTCAAGTAGAGGACAAACGGTGTTATTAGATGGCATTAAGGATGATGTTGGACACAGGGTCCATGGGGCCATAAAATGCCCAGCCACTAAGATACCTCGGAGATTTTTGGATTTATGAGCCAGCAGAGAAGTGCCTTGATGTAAAAAATATGGATAATATCGGCGAACATCTTCAGATATCTAATGTGTTCACATCGCAATAGCTGGAGCTGTAGCAAGATCCCTTTTATATGTGGCGGGGAGCACTTGCCAATGATGGTAGAAGCAAGATCCAAGCTATTACAAAGCATTTTTTTTTCATCTCATCCGCAGTCCGCAGGTCACAGATGCTAGATCACTGCTGCATCATTGCGTGAAATAGTCAGATCAGCGACATAATCTTCACCAACAACAGAGTACTTGGAAGACTGCTGCCCTGGTTGTCCAAAGCCTTGATCAAAATCAGGATGTGGGCGGCGCAGGAAGGAGACTTGGACGGCAGGTGAGGCCGCATAAAGATGCCGCTGCAAATATTTGACGATGCTGTTGACATTTGAAAAATCTTTGAAAAAAGCTGCCCTTTCTTCAGAACGAAAAAAAAAAAACCCTCTTATGAAGATATAATTTGTAAGATCTAGGGAAAAGAATGCAATAAAGAGGTAACATGTGTTCCCAAGACAAGCAGTTTCAACAAGAATTTGAAAAAAAATATATCAGAATGTACTACTGTAACTTGGATGAAATATACTCCTACAAGAAGCAATTCAAGCAGGTTTTCCAAAATTAGACTTCAACAAACAATCAACAGCAGAATCTATATTATTACCCTAGGATGTTGATTAGAGTAATCAACCAGCAATTCATCCAAGATTTGACGAATAAACCTCTGCTGCTGCACAAAGTCTTGCTTTCTAGATCCCAGCATCGTCAACGCTGCTGGGTTTAATCTAGGACGACCCACTAATGGTAAGGTCCTTTGATCTCCTACTATTTTGATCCTGCACTTGCTGTGCCAGACTTGCATCAGAAATGGCATTGCTCTTTCCTGATGTTTCTGGGGTCAGTAAGGTCCTCAAACCTTGTATACCGTTACTGCACTTGGAGAGAAATGATGCAAGCTCGGAATGGTTGGGGTGTTTCCCAGCTTGGCCAGCACAATCATAGGCTTTAAAAGTTATCTGTTCTGATGCCGTCTGTAACATCACAGATAGATCGCACTGCATGTAGCAAAGGTATTCCACGGCAAAGCGCTCTGATAAACCAGTAGCTGCGCAGAACATGGCAAGCAGACCATTAAGGGAACGGACCTCCATGCGGAGCAAAGATTTGCTATCAAGGATATCTGGCTCAGTCTCAGTATCAATTTCAAGCAGAGGACAAACGGTGTTATACCAGATGGCATTAAGGATGATGTTGGACACAGGGTCCATGGGGCCATAGCAATGCCCAGCCACTAAGATACCTCGGAGATGCTTATGGAGAGAATTATGAGCCAGCAGAGACAGTGCCTTGATGTAAAAGGCATGGATGGTATCAGCGAGGCACATCTTCAGATATCTAATGTGTTCACACTCGCATGTGGCCATAGCTGGAGCTGGAGCTGTAGCAAGATCCCTAGTCATATGTGGAGGGGAGCACTTGCCAATGATGGTAGAAGCAAGATCCAAGCTATTACAAAGCATTTTTTTCATCTCATCCGCAGTCCGCAGGTCACAGATGCTAGATACTGCTGCATCATTGCGTGAAATAGTCAGATCAGCGACATAATCTTCACCAACAACAGAGAACTTGGAAGACTGCTGCCCTGGTTGTCCAAAGCCTTGATCAAAATCAGGATGTGGGCGGCGCAGGAAGGAGACTTGGACGGCAGGTGAGGCCGCATAGTGATGCCGCTGCAGGGAGCTGACGATGCTGTTGACATCATCTACGCTGAGGACCTGCCCTTTCTTCAGAACGGGGGCGAGAGGCTTCTGACCCTTGAAGGGGGCAAGTGACTTTGCTAGCCGTGCCAGGTCGCCGGGCTCGGGGTGCTCTGCTTTGGCTGCGGCAACCTCGAGGGCGAACTGGGTCCTGTCGCAGCAGAGGTCAGGGGAGTGGTGGTCCTCCGGGCCGAAGTGCTGGTGCTCGCCGAGTTGAATCGCAAGAGCGAGGTCGGCACTAGCCAGGCGGAGGTAGCGCAAGGCCTGCCCCACGGATAGGTACCGGAAGTAGGAACGCATGAAGGCGACGAGGCCCTCGTAGGAGCGAAAAGCTATGGTGATCCACATGCTGGATTGTGCCGCAGAAGGCTTCTTCCTTCCCCTCCTGGGCAGCGCAGATTCGCTGCTGCACCTGCGGCGGCACAGGAGGTTGAGGGCGTTGAAGATGATGTTGGACACGGGGTCGAGGAGGCCGATGCAGTGGCCGCCGCTGAGGATGAAATCCTCAAGCTCCGGCATGTCCGCGATGGGAAGCCTGCGAACGGCCTCTTCGTAGAAAGCCATTATCTCCATTTCCATCGGCTTCCCCAACTCAGCGCGGATGGACTCGGCGCCGGTGTCGTGGAAACACGAAAGCCGGATCTTCTCGGGGGGTGTATCGCCGATGCTGAGAGACGCGAGACCCGCAGTAATCGTGCTCGACGACGGGGGTGCCGAAGGCTTCGGTGGGTCGCCCATGCTTTGGTTGGCGGCGCCGGCGGCTTAGGGTTCCGGTGGGGGTTTTGTGGATCGTATAGCTTTGGATGGAGAATTTCGAGCAAATCGGGTTGATCCACCAGGCACCAGGCGG
The DNA here is from genome assembly GCA_015847255.1 of Hyparrhenia diplandra. Lineage (NCBI taxonomy): Eukaryota > Viridiplantae > Streptophyta > Magnoliopsida > Poales > Poaceae > Hyparrhenia > Hyparrhenia diplandra. Next base: position 29,075 of record JADLZK010000685.1, on the reverse strand, counting down.
CCACGGTTCGATCCCTGCGGGTCTCTTCTTTTCCCGCCTCGAGTGACCACGGAAAAAACGACACATGCGTTGGTGAACACGTGGGGGACATCTAAAGCTATCCAGTTGGTTCTAATTGTTGCTGTTTGTTAGGCATGACTGCTCAAATCCACTTCAAAAGTAGAGTCTATTCGTACACACAATTTTTAGTTATATGTACAGCAAGGATTTAACCGATCTCCAAAAGATCCTTGTACAATTCGAAAATGGAAGACAAGTTGAGAAATGGCGTAGTATTATTTTTGCAAGAAATCTTTAGAGATAAAAGGTTCATGTACATTACATTACGATATCTCTTTGAACTTGTGGTAATTCTTACTCCCCCTACCACCACTGCATATCCTACCAAAACCATGGAGAAAACCCATCTCGAACCCAGTTTCCTTCATATGTCAGTCGAGCAGTACCCTGAATACCGCTCCAGCAAAATTTTGATCATGAGGTGCTCTGTAAGTTTTCTGCAGATGGTTGTTCAGTCAGTCAATTTTCACCGAAGCATATATCCCATCTTCCTCATGGACCAGAAGCAAGCAGAGAAGCCAATGGACCAGTCAGCACAAAGAAAGCATCAGAGATGATCAGCATGTAGCCAAAGTACAGGATGCCTGACATAAGCTTTGTGATCTCCAACTTATTGAAGAAGTATAAGATAGCATAAGCAAACCGAACAGATAGAGCTGAGGAGCCCGCGGTCAGGTATGCCCCTCCACCACCAGTGGTAATCCTCACTACATCAGTGTCACGGTGTTCGTGTGGATCCAGGAAAACAGGGGATGTGCAAAGGGGTTCGCCGCCGCCATGGGCGTCATGGGCCACGCCGTCATCGTCTTCATCGCTGGCATGCCGAGGTACCGCTTCGCCACCGTGCAGGGAAGCAGTGCGCTGAACGCTGAAGGATCGTATAAAAATACTATATTGTATCCACTCAAGCGTTTGATCAGTTTCAACAACTTTGAGTTCTGCTGCAAGATATACAGTTTCAGAAGGTACAGATGTTTGGATTTATATATGGGGTTCTTCTATTTACTCATCGAAAATGCATATTCTCAATTAATGGGCTTCACAATTGTCTCTCCCATCTATAAATGCTTATGGAAGTCTGCATGCCAACCAAAGACAGAAGGTTTTTTTTCTGGTTGGTCTTGAAAGATAGACACAGTACAAGAGAGATTTTACAAAGAAGAAATATGATAATTGATGATTATGTTTTTGAAAGATCCGGCAAGCTGGCTTTGATTAATAATAAGAAGGAAGTAGCATACAATATTGGCAGCGCGAGAAGCGCCGAACCCCAACCCAGCCTAGGCTGACTCGGAGGCTTAGGTACAAAGCTGATTACTCACATACTAATGTCAACAAATAGCGACCTAAAAGTCGAAGAGCTGCTGCTGCTCTGTCTACATCTCCATCTCATGTCAGGTTTGGTACATCTCTTTCTTCAATGCCTGTTTGCTATGTCATGTTGGATCTTTTGGGATTATCCACAGCTATACAATCTGATCTTGTAACTCTATATTGGCTTTCAAAATTCAGCTTCAAAGCTTGGTTTCAATGGAAATTATTATAGCCATGTTTTGGACCATTTGGACAGCGAGGAATGATTTCATCTTCAGCCATCTTCAGCATTCCCTGCCCTCAGTGAAGCGAACTTTCAAAAAGGAGCTGGCTACGATTAAGCTCAGAGCCAATTCATCCCTTTCAGTTTAGTTGGATCAATGGATAGACCTCTTTGTGTAATTTTTTTAGTTTTTTCCTGTACTTTTTTTTTTGTTTCTTGAGCTTGTAAAGACATTTGTTACCCTTTTTTCAATAAATCAGAGTAGGGGCTCCTCCCTCCTGTTCTTTTCAAAAAAAAAAAAAAAAAAAAACTATATTGACATGTTTCCCATCTGTTTGGAAGTTGCTATTTGTGCTTGTCTGTTACTCCACTCTTGGAATTTGGAAACAACTGCGGTCTGTTCCTGCTCCTCTGATCAAATGCTTGGTGATACAAAATTGTTTAATACTCCCTCCGTTTCAAATTGTAGTTCACTTTTGGCTTTTCTAGATTCATTTGTTTTCTTTATGTATCTAGACGTAGTGTATAACTTGAGTGCATAAAGAAATCAATGTATCTAGAAAAGCCAAAATAAACTACAATTTAGAACGGAGGGAGTACTTAACACGTCTAGACTTGGTCTAGACCTTCTAGATGCTAGTCGGAATGTTCAGAATGTTGATGTCTGTCTAGTGTCTGGTTAACACTGGTTGGGGTTGACGAAGATTGACACTACCATCTGCATACACTGATGTCCTCCACTATGGATGGGAGTTGCGTGAGAATGCCCTGCTGGGTAGCGAGGTCAAGAAGCCTTTGCAAAGGGTCCATGACCAGAATGAATAATATGAGATCCCCTGAGGACCTAACCCGCGCCGCGACATGTTTTGGCATCTCATCTGATGGGACCTCAAGGGATGCTTAAAGTTGACTTCCTTCCGTTTCCCCGCAAATCATATCCTCGACCGTTAGAGAAACGTAAGCTCTGGTTCTAAATAAATTTTCTTCCGACTATACTATCTATTTTAATTTCAGTGCAAGTTGTAGGCCGTTGCTCGTAATTTAGAATTGCACATGGATCTCCAAATGGCTAATGCAAAATAGATAAAGTTAGTCGGAGGGCAACTCTTTTAATTTATTAGGCACAGAAATATGCGGAGTGCAGGCTAGGAGAATTCTTAACCAAACAACCTTTACAGAAACGTAAGATGAACTGATTCTAAATAAATTTTTCTTCCGACTCTACTATTCATTTTTAATTTCAGTGCAAGCTGTGCGCCGTTTCTCATAATTTAAAAATGCACATGGATCTCCGAATTTAAAATAGATAAATTTAGTCCGAGGGAAACTCTTAAAAAACGTGTTCGCTTGAGCTTGTTTCATCTTGTTTGAACATATTCTCTATCACATAATACTATTAAATCAGCCGAATTTATTAGAAACAGCGTCAGCACGAGCGTCAGATTTGAACAGAAATACGCGGAGTGCAGGCTCGGAGAATTCTTTCCAAAGATTCCTCCTGCTTTCTTGTACCTGCTGACTTGTTGTTTCCGGAGAGACTCTCGTCGTCTCCGTGGCATTGTGGCTTGTGGATTAGTTTTATATTACAGTGCTGTCTAGCAAAACCCATCACATATCAAACGCCGGCCCTGGCAGCAAGTGGCAAGCAATGCTCCAATGAAATGTCGCGCTCTCGAGCACTGTTTCAGTGTTTCTGAACCACTATTTGCTTCGGTTTAATCGGCGTCAGAGAGGAATGAGAGTACGAGACACATGGCGTCGTTTTCAGCATTGTTCAAGTAGTACCAAATTTGACGCGTGTGATACGGACAGGAAGGTCCTTGAACAACACATGAACAACACATCTGCGGATACAATCACAAAGTGTCTAATTTTTTTTGTCTGCACGAGTTTGTGCTAAAGTTCTAAAGCAATGTCTGGCAGTTGTGATTGTACATATCCACCAAGCTGTACAAAAGATTTCAAAGAACTCTACAGTCAATAATGCCTGTAGCAAGAGAATAAACAAATCAAGAGACTATCCTAGGATGACTCGTTCGTGATGCAGCATGTCTTTATATGTCACTACAGCAGCAGCTTCTGCCTATTCCCCTTAGCTCTTGGCCAAAATGGTAGCTTTTGCTTTCTCTGTCATTTCCAACTTCTCATGATGCCAAGGTTCTCATCTGTATGATTTGTCTTCAATCTCAATAGGAACACGAGGAGATGAGCAAAGCATCTGAAGCCAACGGCAAGGCAGACTCCATCTCCATGGTATGTGCCTTGGTCCTAGCTAGGTTCCCGTTTTCCTTTTGATACAGCTGCTGCTTAACTGCTTATTAGAACTAGTTAGTTCTTTTATGGATTGGATTTTTGCTACACTCTGAATCTATTCTTAAGAAAATATGGAACCAAACAATCATGTGTCCTCAACCATGGGCGCTGTTATAATGACTTGGCTAGAACAAACCCTCCAAAAAAGCAGAGAACTTGAGTAGTTGTGTTATTGGTTTATTGCTTCCGAGCATTTATAGATACCGGCGAAACAATAGCAGACACTGGTTCATGAAGAAGCTTTGGTTGTAGTACCTTAATTGATACTCATCAAACGATGTACCTGAGCCGTACGTGCCTAATGATACGGGCTGTCCCATCTTCTCATCATTATTGAACTATGAGAAGCTGGTTAAGGTCGTAGAGCACTAGAACCTGTCCACTTGGATTCAGATTCTCGGCTTCACGCATGTACTCAACTAGTGATTTGCGCGCGCCCATGCGCGCCGCACATTTAGCAAGCTGTTGCTGGGTTTGGTGCACGAATATATAGATCAAAAGACATATCAATTGATGGCGAGTTGTTCAGACATGAAGCAGTTAAGGCAGATCTCTAATCTCCCACAGAGCTGGCTAGAAGTCTACATATTACATGAAACAGTCTTAGCTTGCAATTGGACAGATCTTGTTTGGACGTGCATATCCAGTAGCACATGACCAGAGACCAGACACATCGGATTGGACTCGATTTAAAAGACTATATCCAAAAAGCCCTCCCCTTCCTCTTCCTGACGGCCAGCTCCGGCACGACCGCGACGACGTCCAGTTTAAGGCTTGAAGCAGCAGTCGAACAGGTCCATGGTCACCCTGGGCAGAACGGCCAGCTTCTTGCTCAACACCGCCACCACGGCGCGGTACACCCGCTCACGTGCACTGTTAGGCTCGTCCCCGGAGGCGACGAAGGTGCAGCCGCTGTTCTCGACGTCCAAGGTACTTGGCGTGGGATCTTGAGGAGCTCCTTGTCGACAGACATGCCGTTGACGGTGACTGTATAGAACAGGTGCATCCATATGCACGGAGTTTTGGCTATGTCACTGCACTGATGATTTAGCTATGTAGCCGGAGGCAGGCCTGTACCTCTCGCCGAGCTCTATGCATAACGGCCAGGTCGATTAGCTGCAAAATAGATGGAAAAATGGTGACAAAGTGTTGATGTATGCTTGTTGGCTGAACAGACAACTATCTTAGAGACAAGATAACGGTAAGTTCAATAATAGCCTTGACCTAGAATAATCAATATAATACACCAAAGAATATGCAGACAAAGGGGGTAACAAATTTTCTACTCATCAACCACAACAACCAATGATTTCTCTCTTGACCACATAAAAAATAAAGCAGAAAAATCCCTTCTACATGCTAATGATATCTCATATAATACACCAGCATGCATAAAAAACACACAGCAGCTGCTACCTGATCAAACTTTCAAGTATAGTTAGGTTCATGGAAATCAGGTCTCACCTATTCAACACTAAAAACGGTCACTCTCTTCTCAATTTTGATTAATCAATTGCTATCGAGCACCAATGTTTCTCCTTTCTAAGCAACTATTTGCTTGAGAAATTTATAGTAGCACATAACAGAAGGTTTGATAACAAATGAAGGGAAAAAAATAGTTAAGACAAAGGTCATGAATACCTGATGGACTGGAGTACAATGCAACTCCCTTCAGATGCACCAACTGAACAAAAAGAAAACTTTCTTTTGTTGTGGTATGCAATCATGACCTTCTGCAAATAAACTGTAACAGATGATTAAAGAATTCTTTAGATAGGGTGCTAAAGTGAATAGATATCTGTCTATCTTTTGCCTAAGCAACGTCACAAACACGTACATGACAGACTGGATCGGCTACTTTCTTTAGATGCACAATTCTTTAGGTAGTCTGCACAGTAGCGAAGGTCAAGGCAGCATACCTTGAGCAATGCTATCTGTCTATTTCAGTGCCTCTCATACTAAATCCTGGTTTCAGTCCTACACAAAAGCTGAAAATGGCAAACCAAGAGCCTAAAACTTTGTGTAGGACAACTTAAAAAAATATGGAGCATGACAATATATGAGGGATTCATTGGACTGCTATCAAACACTAATGCTTTTCCGTCCCTTTCTAACAAATCAATTACTTGAGAACTTTATGGTAACCTAAAGAGAGGCTTCTCATAATGGATGAAGTAGTTCAGATGAAGGCCATTGAAATATACCTGACGGACAGGATTTGCAACACAGTAGTGCAGCCACAGAGAACCAGCAGGCAGCAGCTAACAGAGAGTGTATACTTTGAAGTGTGTCACTTGCATCTACAGATATAGCATCTGCATTCCAGGGCATAAGCTTACGCTTAGTAATATCTTTTACACACCTAGCAAACAGATCTTTACAAAAACTAAAAGGCAAATCGATTTGTGAAGTATATTCATTGGCTGACAAAAATAAAATTTTGGAAATGAATTGTTCATCAAGCTGATTACTCCATAAATCATGGAATGACGGTTATTTAGAAAGTAAGTCTACCTTTTCTCTGGTTTGACCATAGTGATGACCTCCAGCAGTAAAAAAATAATTTGAATGTTGCATACCTCAGCGAGGGCCTGCATCAGAAAAAAAGTGCAACATAATATTAAGATGCAGCCGAGCCTCACCAATAACAATCCACCCAATAACATCACCTCTACACAAAGGACAGCTGGGGCGGTTGTTTGCATTAGACGGCACAATATGAATAATGCTATCAAGAGGAGGCACGGCTAAGGATGAAACTTTCGCATTGGCAGGCAGTTCATATGCAGACTTAAATCTCTCGAGACAGTTTGAGCGGGTCTGATCTGTATCACAAACAAACGGCCTGCAGCCGTTCTCATAAGACGTGCATCTCAGTAGCACTGCATTGTGAGGGTAATCAAGGCAGATCGGGCAGGTAACATCCTCCATCCAGCTCTTATCAAGCTGTATGTCCAGATCAAAGGAGCTGTGCTTTACCACCTTCTTGACGATCAAGTTGCCTGAACCCATCGCTGAGACACGGACTTGCAAGGAGAACTCGTGGCTCTAGCAGGTCCAGCTTTTCATTACAACCTACAAGACACCAATAGGGCAATCAGATCAATTCCAGCTTGCTCCTTCAAAAACAGAGCGCACAGATTCTGTAAGTGATAGTGAATAGACTGGTCATTTCGATCAAAAGACAATATGATGGTGTATGGCAGGGAACAAACGCCCTAATGCCACAATCAGTGCGTGTAATGAATTCCCTATAACCCCACATGAGAATTAGACACAAAAACGAACTCACCCACCTAATGATTTGCCCACAACCACAACTTGCAGTTCTGGTAAAACTCAAAACGAATCCTAGAAAAAATTCCTTACCCCCAGAAGAGATCAATAACTACAACTGTGTCAGAAGCTGATTTCGACCCCAAAAATATCGTGGCCCAGGGGAGACACGGTTCAGTTGGACTCCTCGTCTCCCCACCCCCCAAAAAGAATTGGAAAACAAACTGCACGGCGCGAACGCCTTAATCGGGCACCAACAACTAACTACTGACTTGTTCGGCGCGGCGCCAACTGAGATTTTGCGCGCTGATGAACCACGCATGGCACGGAAGGGAGCGGCGGACTGGATGGATAGCTAGGCGGCACACAAATCGGAAGTGAAGTGAACTGAACCAACGAAGGGAATCGACTGCGAACGAAACCAACGGAGAAGGGAAATCTATCTATCTACCATCCATCCAGGCAAACGAGGCAGCTGGAGGTCACTCACCAACAACAGACGACGACTGAGACCGACCGGCGGCCGGACCGCGGATGGATGGATGGATGGATCTCCGCTCCGCTCGACCCGTCGAGGGGCGGCGGGTGGAGGGAGGATCCGGCGGGCGCAGGGCGGGAGACGCCGTCGCGGGACCGGGACGAGGACAGGGAGGCGGCGTGGCGCTGGGCTGCGTGCTGCGTCGTCGTCGTCGCCTCGGTTAGTCTAGGTTTGATGAAATTGATGATGAATACATAGTCACAGGGGCCGCTCACCCCACACCCACGCCCACCCGTAGAGCCCGCCCGAGCAACTGTGGCGGCGCGCCGTGGGCGCCCTCACCGTGCGCCGGTGTCCCGCCGCGCCGGGAGAGAGGGGAGAGGGAAAGAGAAAGCAGAGGCGGCGTGGCCGAGTGGGGGAAGGGCAGCGCGAGTGGAGAAAACAGGCTTTTCAGGGACGCTGCTGTAGGACTGGTGTCGGCATACGTTGCTAGCTACGGACGCTGACACGCGGGACCTCCACAGTTCGTCCCCACCGGGCAGCCACGGCACGGCACATCACCCTCAGCTCAACGTGCGCCTGGGCCGCGCACCCACCTGCAGGACCGGGAATGCGGTAGGGAAGGAGAGCAGCTGAAGATGGGCCCTGCCTGTACCCGCAACCAATGAAGAGTCGACAACGAAAAGAGTTGGCCAATGAGATCACGACAACGGCATACGCGCACAGGGTCCAGACACAGTATGGGGCACCGTATGGGGCGACGACGACGTCGCGCGCGCTCGGGAGACGCGGTGGGGCCTCGCACGCCAACGGTACGGCACAAAGTCAACCAGGCCGAGCCGTCGATGCCCCAGATCACACGGCCACGGTAAAAATCGACGACCTGGACGATCTGGCTGAGCAGATGCTCCACAGCCAATTTACTCTTTAAATTTCATGGCCTCATTCTATGATTTAATTATGTTATTTTCCTAGCGGTGGTAGACGGTGTATATATATGTCAATAACGAGTCGCCTATGGTGATATGCATCCAATTTATTGCATTATCTCTAGCTCACGTCTCCTTCAATCCTTAGATTTATAAGGATTATTAAAGTATTGCTTTCCCGCTTAAATATCTCTCGCTCACTTCCCTTCAATCCTTTCAATTTATAAGGATTAGAGTAAAGTATCTGGATCCAACAGCAAAGTAGATCATTCCAGATTAAGTTTAAAGTCTGTTTGCATAGATTCACCAACAACTTTATGAGATGTTCTGAGCTGTTTTTGTCTAACACCATTTTTCAAAAATAGCTTCATGGGTAGAGTTGTTTTTTTTTTTTTTCTCCCCTTTCACAAAGGACGACTTAAGGTGAAGCTGGAAAAGTAGTTTTCCACAGCTCTCTCCATTTCCCTCTTAACTGTGCATAAGTTGTTGGTGAAGCTGTTTTGTCAAACATTTTTTTAAAAGCTCGGCTTCATGAAAACAACTACTAATAATGAAATTGTTTCACTATTGAAGCTGGGCTGTGCTAAACAAATCCTTATTTATCCATTTCATGGTTTTCCTTACCTACAAAGACATGTTTTCACAAACTTGATCCTAAGCTAAAAGGATGACAGAGGCGTGGCTTGGTTATTCACATATATTATCCGTGCACTAGGTGGAGACACGTGTTGTTGGAGGAAATACATATGAAGTCGTTGAAGGGAAAGTTGATTGGCGGGGAAGACCTGCATTGCGAGGACGCCATGGCGGTTTGGGCAATTCTTTCTTCATTCTTGGTACGTCATATTAATTTCCAACTGTTTATATTCTCTCTTAGAGCACCTACAAGACATGGGTTTTTTGGTCGGTTCCATGCATTGAATGTATGCATAGGACCCGGCCCCATAGACCGCAAATACGTTATGGCCAAAGAGGACAACCATCGCAAATGCTCCTTTCCACTAAAAATATATATATAGGCAATACATGCACAACGGCTACTCCTCACTGCGAGTCCCACTAAGGAGTCAAGGTCCGATTCGCCACATTGTCGGGTAAACTTGTGCGTAAAGCACGAGGCACGGTGGCACCCAAGACGGCACGCTTTTTGGCCCGACACGGCACGGCCCGGCCCGAAAAACGGGCTCTGGGGCGGCCCGGTGCCCGGTGTGGGCCGTGCCTCCTTACCCCAAGGCACGCGGCCAGCCGCAAGACGCCCGTCCAAGGTTGTCTCCCTAAAAAAAGAAAAACAGCAGCTATTTTAATCAAAAAGTATGAAAAAAGCCCACTAGGCCACCGCCCATGAACTATCCCCTCAAAAAAAGAAGAAAAATCAGCCCACCAAGCCAAAAGGCCACCGACCTACCCACCCCAAAAAAAAAAAAAGGAAACACACCGCTGGGCGCATTTTTTTCGGCCGCAAGACGAAAAATCGGCCCATGGGCCGTGCAGGCCGACCCCTCGACGGAGCACTGTTCGCACGGCCCGATGGCCCCGCGGGCGACCAGGCCCGTGCCCATACCGGGCCGCGTCTTGGGCGGGCGGGCTGGCCCAGCGCACATGTTTAATTGCGGGCTCAATCTCAGGATGTGTCCTGTCATTGATAGGGCCAGTATAGGAGCACGCTCGCTCCTCAACACTGCGGCTGCTCTTACTCTGTTTTAGAAAGAAAAGATGTAATTAAAAGTTTATAGCTTCTAGACTGCATTTGCATTCAGAAGAATTTATTTCTTAAGTGGATAATTTATATTATCTTACATAACAATATATATGTGGATAATTTAGATGCAGATTAATAGCAAGATGTTCTGATCATTGTATGGATTAATATGATTTATAATTTTTTTTTTTGTTGTATATCTCGTGAAGATTAACATCGAGCGTCTAATGAATATATTATGATATTAAGATACCAACATGATTACAAGAAATATATGAGCAAGAAACGAACCAAGCATAACACTGAGCTGCGGGGTGTTGAATTTGCAGTCAACTTCGGACTTGAGAACATGGCCACCTTGTCTCTGGCCGTGAACCTCGTGATTTACTTCATGTTCGTCATGAACATGAAGTCTGATGAGTCCTCAAACCTGCTGACCAACTACATGGGCACCAGCTACATGATCTCCGTGCTCATCTCCGTCTTCGCGGACGTCTTCATCGGCCGATACATGACTGTGATCCTATCAGCGCTGGTTGAGGTCGTGGGGCTCCTGCTGCTGATGCTGCAGGCGCGCTCCGACCACCTGAAGCCTCCCCGTGCGACCTCACGAAGCCGGAGATCCCGTGCGAGAAGGTGCACGGCGGCAACTTGGTGCACCTCTACCTGGCGCTGTACCTCATCGCGCTCGGCTCGGGAGGCATCAAAGCCGCCCTGCCGGCGCACACCGCAGACCAGTTCGACGCCAAGCACCCCACGGAGAAGCTGCAGATGTCCAGCTGCTTCAACTACCTGATGCTTAGCCTCTGCACCGGCGGCGCCATCAGCGTCACGGTGTTCGTGTGGATCCAGGAACAGAAGGGGTATGCAAAGGGGTTCGCCGCCGCCACGGGCGTCATGGTCCTCGCCGTCATCGTCTTCATCGCTGGCATGCCGAGGTACCGCATCGCCACCGTGCAGGGAAGCAGTGCGCTCAAGGAGATCTTCCAGGTGTACGTGGCTGCAATCAGGAACAGGAATCAGCCGCTCCCGGAGGACCCCGACGAGCTGTATGAGATCAGCAGGAGCAAAGCTTCGCCTGACACGGAGTTCGTCTCGCACAGGGACAGGCCCTTCAGGTTAATTAGTTGCATTTCTAGAACGTCGTTCCTTCAGGCCCCGCGGCAAGGCAAACACTGACACTGACGGGTGCTCGATCATGCAGATTCCTGGACAAGGCGGCCATCGTTCAGACAGACAAGGACGCGGCGGCGAACCCGTGGCGTCAGTGCCGGGTGACGCAGGTGGAGCACGCCAAGACGGTGCTGGCCATGGTGCCCATCTTCTGCAGCGCCATCATCATGGGCACCTGCCTCGCGCAGCTGCAGACCTTCTCCATGGTGCAAGGCGCCACGATGGACACGTCGCTGGGGCCGAATTTCACCATGCCCGTGGCTTCGATGCCCATCATCCCGCTCGGCATCCTCATCTTAGCCGTCCCCATCTACGAGCGGCTCTTCGTGCCCTTCGCGCGCCGCCTGACGGGCATCCCCACCGGGATCACGTACCTGCAGCGCGTGGCCGTCGGCCTCGTGCTCTCCATCATCTCCATGGTCATCGCCGCCGTCGTGGAGACGCGGCGCAAGAGGGTGGCGGAGAGGAACAACATGGTGGACATGATCATCGGCCTCCAGCACCTGCCCATGTCCTGCTTCTGGCTGGCGCCGCAGTTCTCCATCTTCGGCATCGCCGACATGTTCACCTACGTCGGCCTCATGGAGTTCTTCTACTCCCAGGCGCCGGTGGCGCTCAAGTCCATGTCCTCCTCCTTCCTGTGGTGCTCCCTGGCGATGGGATACTTCATGAGCACCATCATCGTGAAGGCCGTCAACGCGGCCACCAAGAAGTCCACGGCGAGCGGAGGATGGCTCGTCGGCAGCATCAACCGCAACCACCTCGACCTCTTCTTCTGGTTCCTTGCCGTGCTAAGCACCCTCAACCTCTTCAACTATATGTACTGGGCAAGTTGGTACAAGTACAAGCCTCAGGAAGAGGCGCCCGACGCCGAGGAGCAGCAGAAGCAGCAACAGCAAGTGTGATCCTGATCCCGGCCACATCGTGTACCACTGTGGGTGGTCTCACTGGGGTATATCCGTGTCGTTCCATCCACACTGTCTTTGCCGAACCTTGTTAGACGTGCGAGCTTCGTCATATTGCCCAGGGAGGCAGCATGATGAGCAATTCGAAATTTAGAGGAAAAACATTGCACATGTAATTGGCGTGGGCGGGGCGTCAAGTCAGGGTCAGGCAGTTCTTCTAGTAGTACTTTAACACCTGCAGAGGTTAGTGTTTTCCATCAATGGCCACTTCATCCATACACACACATATATACGTACGCCCGAACCCCGAAGTGAACACTCATTAACCGAAAAAACAAATAAACGCGTGCCATTCATATGAGTTCAGCGACTGCTGGCTGGATTGCTTGTTTGGTTTTTTTATTACACACATGCACGCGCCACTGTAAAATTAACACTTGTTGCACACCGACGGCCGGCTCGCTCACGGTCACGGGAACGGCGCGTGACGCTTCATCTCGTGCGGCACGACGTCCACGGCGAACCCCTTGCGGTGGCGGAGCCAGTAGTCGACGTGCTCCTCGGCGGGCGCCTCGACGTCGGCCCTCTCGGCGCGGAGCTCCTCCGTGGAGAAGCCGTACCTGTCGTCCCGCTTCCGGACCAGGTCGGGGCGCACGGCGGCGGCGGGTCGGCCTGCGGGGACACCATCAGCGCGGGGGCGCCCAGCGGCAGGCGGTCGCCGCGGTCCACCTGCCAGGTGCACCAGAGCTTGCCGAACGTGGTGGCCAGGTGGTCCAGCTCCGCCTTCTCCAGCGGCGACGGCACGTGCGGACACGTCCACAGGCCGGACCTGATCTCGTGCGCGTGCGAGTGCCACAGCCGCTGCTCCTCCGCCGGCAGCGTGTCGAAGATCTTCCGTGACACGATGTACTCCACGCCTGCCATTCAAAGATTCATAAGCTCGTGCCAAAGATATATAGGATGGGTGCACGAGTGAGCACGATCGACGTAAGCACCGATGAGGCGCGCGTCGGCTCTGTCGGAGTCGTAGACGGCGCACTGGAGGAAGTCCTGGTTGAGGCGGGAGACGTAGTGGTGCGTCTCCACCTGCCGCTTCGTGTCGTGCGCGTACAGCGCGAACGTGCACACGTGCTGCTTCACCTGCTTCACGGGCTGCAGCGACTGCATCGCCGCCGCGCCCATGTCCAGCACCTTGGACGCCACCGTGGTCGGCTGCCCCGGCGGGGGTGCCGTGACGCCGGAGCCGCCCGCGGAGGCCGGGGTTGGCAGTGGTTTCCCGTCGCTGGACGCCATCGTCGGATCGAATAGATCGAGCTCGCTTTGCTAAGCCTTTGTGACGACTTTGTGTAGTTATGCCACGGCATCCGATGGGTGAGCTCCGGCGCGTTCTTTAAAACACGAGACCGGCGACGTCGGCTGTGGCTGGGGCGTGACACGTATGGAGCTCGTGGGCTGGACGTGGCGGACGGCATGTGAGTGTGACCGAGGTGGCAGATGACTGTAACAGCTGTAGCGACAAATGTCACCCACTGCGAGATCCGAGTGGAGGTGGGCCGTGGCCCACGGCCTTCCGAAGCATCGTAGTTGGGCTGTGGCTTTCATGGCATCCTCGAACCGGGATCGTTTCTGTCCGGGCCACGAGCCCAAATAATGCGCTAACCCACCACGGCCACCATTTCGCCACCGCTTCCTTCCTTCCTTCCCCATGCCGCCGCCGACGATCCGAAGCATCTCCATCACGGTCTCCGGCGACGAAAAAAAAAAAAGGTGCTGCGGCGGCACCGACACGGAGACCGTGTTGTGAGACGGAAGGCGGCGGCGCGTAGCTTGGGGCAGCGGGCGGTGCGGCTAGTGGCGGCGGTGGTGGCCTGTCCTCCCCGCTGCCGCGCTCCTCCTCTTCGAGGCCTCGCGGCTCAGCGCCTCCCCCGGGCCCCGCCCATCGGTATCCAGCCTCGGACGGCTCGACCCAACCACACACGCCGTCCATGGCGTTGCGAGCGTGAGTTCCCCACACCTATTTTAGTTCGATCTACGCACAAACTATTCCCGCCGCCCGTGCTCCTACACTACTACACAATTGATTTTTTGCACAAGCGTTTAAATCATTTTTCATGCCGTTTATTTTGAAAACCGCCACGGTTAATATCCCTATTAACCGTGGCGGTTATTTGTTATAAAAACCGCCACGAAATGCAGACCCGAATACCCATCTAGAGAGTCGATAACGACTCAAAACCATACCTAACTATATATACGGGGACTTAGGTTTTCATCACTCCAATCCCTCTCTCCCCACCGACGCCTCCTCCTCTCTCGTTTCCACCAACGCATCCTCATCCTCTCTCTCTCTCTCTCTCTCTCAAACACCGACGACCGAGCCCCCTCCCTTCCCCACTCCTCCCGCCGACCGCCGCCTCCATCGGCACTCCTATCGGGGCGTCGGCACACACGACGGTGGCAAGAGCGGGGAGTCGTCCTCCCGGCGGATCTCGGGGTGGGGCTGGCGGAATCGACGACCGCAGCCCCCATCGCTAGTGATGCTACCTCAAGTTCGCTCGACGCTGTAGGCCGCGACAGCCGGCGTTGGAGTCCAACCGACGCCCGCCTGAAAATGCCGCGCGGCCGAGGGAGTAGGCCGCTGCGCCGAGGAGTAGCCGTGGCGCCGTGGGCCTATCGAGCAAAGCCCTTGCTCGGGAGCAGCCACGCCGGGGGCCACCTTGCCCTACCATGGCTCCATCGCCAGGCGGCACCCCGCCATGGTGGCACTCGCCCAATCAACGCCCCACCTTGGCCGCGTCGCTGCCTCACGAAGACCGTCATTTGTGAGAGAAAGAGGTTTCGATCGATCGAGAGAGAGGGGGGAGGAGAATGGATGTGTGGAGAAGGCCGGCGATATGGCCAAATCAGATGTTGCGACGTGGCAAAATGAGACTCGAGAGCATGGTGTTTCGTTCTTTCTTTAAAAGATATACTCCCTCCATTCCTAAAAACATGTAAGTGTGGGAAGCGTGTCCGTCAATTGCTTTCGATTCCCATTGTGTCATTGTTACTCGCTTGGCTCCTTCCTCAAGTTCATTGATCTCTAATTGTCCATGGTGTTTTTGTCTTCCCTCCTTATTTGCACCAGCACGCCACGTATTTCTTCCCGTTCACTTTGCCTATGTCTTTCGCAGCCTTCCTCAACATCACCTCTGGCCGGCACCGTCCCCGCGAAGACAATAGCATCGCAAGCATGACTCTTCCACTCGTGGGTCATGTCGCTTAGGTGTTCGTCAAAGTTTATCAACTTTGACCAAGTTTATAGCAAAAAGTATTATAATTTATGTCTTAAAATAAATTTATTATGACAATATATTTCATAACTAATCTAACGGTACTTAATTTGTCTCGTAAGCCTTAGTGTTTTGTGATATAATTTTAGTCAAAGTTTGTAATATTTGATTTCTCGAGGTGAGAATTGCATGTTTTCTCAAAACGGAGAGAGTAAAAGATTATTTATTATAATTTTGCAAAGGTATTTTTTTTTAAGCACAATATCATTGATAAAAGCAGAATAACTACAACCCTAGTACCGTGAGACTAGGAGAGGTTTACATGAAAATGAAATTGGCTCGAATTTACAAAAGTATCTCCATTTTCTAAAATATAATCATTTATTTACTAGGTGCACAACATCCCCATAAATTTAGAAAATCGTTTACATTCATTAGAGATACTATATGTCATTATTTATGGTGGAGTTAATCTCACCAAGATAGGTACAAAAGGTGTACCACACATTCTAGCATTTCCTATGAAACTAGTCTGTCACCCTAGCTTACAACGCTAAGAAATGCGGGAACGGATATTCTTAATATGACACTTGAATCTCTTGCAATGATAATATAATTATGGTATCTGCAAGCGCACAGATAGAATTACCCATTGTAGCACTTCACCAGGAGTCTATTCAGGTATCGTATTTATATTTTACCACAAGGAAGGGGTAGGATATGGGTAGGTTGATGATTTAAGTTGATTCACTTACATTGGTGTAATGTAGAGTAAACCATATGCATCATACTAAACTCAAACTAGTATGAGTCACATAATAAAGATAAATAATGATAAATGATAATAATGATAACTGCCAAGTCAAAGATCATGGTGTACCACTAGAATGTGTCATAACAGGCTAAATAACATGGTATAGGTAGAGCGGATAGAATATTCCTAAGTTACTCCTACTTATATGTCAATGCATACTACAATTAGTGCAATACACCTAGTCATCATGGTATGAAAGCAATATATCTACACATGGTGAACATTACTAAGGAAGATCGAAAACAAAGCAAGTCTACCATAGTAATAAAGCTCAACTAGCCTACATTCGGGGGTGGATTACAAAGGACGCAATGGCAGTATCACATCCACGATCTACCACACTTCCCAGAATATAGGGTGATGTCGGAGGCAAACGTTGTATAAACACCACATTTACACATTGTCGACCACCCACAAAGCGTACACCTAAGTGGGCGCTATACCGACTCCATGCTTGAATATAAAGACAAACATACTAAACTAAATATATAATCATAATAAGCATGGAAACATATAACTAAGAATATAATCATTAAATAGAATAAAGTCATGGCAATTGTATTCTAACCAAATACTCCCTCGGGATGGTATTAGAAGTCGTTTTTGGATAAGGTTTGGGCCAAACAACGGAAATATAAATCATCAATAACTTTTAAGTTGTTGAGTTTGTAAATGTAAAAATTATATGAGTAGATTTATCTTAAAAAATACTTTGATAAAAGTACACATATATCACATCTCCATAAATATTTTTATAATAATAAGAGGTCAAAGTTGTGTTTTGGAGACCGTGTCTCTGTCCTAAATGACTTCTAATACCATCCCAGAGGGAGTACTTACAATTTAGATACAAGAGAGAAGCCACGAGAAGCTCAGCTCCCGCTACTTCTTGACGATCAGGAATTCAAGACAATACTTGACTTCCTCCAGAACTAGCCTAGATAGCTAATGCTCTGGTTATGGTGGAACTAGGGCTTGGGATCTTGACTTGGGGTCTTGATGATGGACTTGGTATAGAGTAGAATGAGTTAGGGTTTCACCCAGGGGTCAGGGGGTCTGGTTATATAGCCCCGGAGGATGCACCACAGCCCTTGGATCAAATCGACCTTGATAGATGGACTAGATTGCTCCTCAATGACGGTTGTGAACCGACCTAGAAGCAGAGGCTGACAGGGGGTCCCACCAGGGCGGCCGCGCCCAACCCCTGACATGTGGGCCCCAGCTTGTGTCTCGTGTCTTCTAGAATATTCTTGCGTGTTTTCCAAGTTGGATTACTTCGCGGATACGTCTTTATGTCGTAGGACTTGCAAACTCTTGGGCATATTCCTATTTAATCCCCTTCGAAAAATATATAAATCACTAAAACTCATGGAATCATGTTAGTCGGTCCCTATACTATGTTAATATTTATTTAAGCCCTTATTTCAATTTTAAAAGCCTATATATTTTATGCTATAAGGTATACCAACCAATAGCTTTTAAGAGAAAAAATTGAACTCTAAGAGAAATGTTGTATTGTTTTGTAAAATAGCAAACTATTCTAGAAATCTTGGTGGCCATATATAGCCACCGTAGCCATTTTCTATATGGTTTTGTAAAATAGCAAGTCTGTTATGGATATCTTATTTTTAACAAATTTGTTATTTTATGGAAAACAATGAAATTTGGCTATTAAGTTTAGCCAAGCTGTTGGAATTGCTCTAACATAGCGAAAATCTGATATACACACCTTCCGTTAATAGGTAAAAAAGGCTCACAAGCCAAAAAAGACTCCATAGAATTTATCTCTCCAAAGTGTGATTGAATAAATTAGTCTAACTTTGATGATACTAACCACTTCAGTAGTTAGGTCCTCCACCTAAATAGGACTAGTTGGTGACCTATTGCTTCATCTTCAAAGAGGGCTTTTCATTGAGAACTCCTGCAAACTTGATGTCCCTAAGTTAATCAAAGTGTATAAATCTGAATCTGTTACACAATCCACTGCAGGTTCATCAACTGAGTTCAGATAATCTAACGAATCTACAATTTCCCCGTAGTTTGCCCCTGCATGTTTCCCGAATGGAGGATGCACAATCTTACTTGAAGTAGGCTCACAAATAGTGCATCGTCCCGCATGATGTTAAAATTAAGACAAGGATCAAGGATTGATTAACGACCTAGCAACAATTTGAAGACACACATCAAATGATTAAAGAAAGAATCGGTCAAGATGAAGAACAACAATTATATTCAAGGAAGTAATACTTACCGTGGTATGGACAATCAACCCTGTAATGCGGTAATGGGCAGCAGAATGAAGTTGGTGATTTCCTTTTAACAAACTTGCAATGCAACTTGGCATGTGAATATGATTCGTTTCTGTGACTACTTGCAGTACATGGTACAAGATTCATTTCAACAGGTGAGTTTGGTTTTGATGGCTTGACCTTTGAGCTTAACCACCACACTTCAGCAAAAAAGAGTACGCCGGCCGATGCAACATTGGAGGCACCATCATCACAATACGCTGACTGATGCAACATTGGAGGCACCATTCATGTCTAGAAGAATTAAGAATCACCTCCCCAATCGAAGCTTTTAGTCATGAAGCTAAAAGTGCAAACATACTTGCCAAAATGTACCTGATTTCCAAAGTACCAACCAACAGCTACGAGGAACTCCACCATCAGATTGTGCATGCACATAAAGTCGATGTGCGAGAACACGTAAAATTCATTCGGAAGCACGGTTTAGCACAACAACACCAAGTAGCAGTGCAGGAATGTCTAGCTCATGATGTTAAGCCTTCAGTTGAAGAAGCCTTTGGTTGAAGAAGTGATCTCCTCCAGCTTCTAGTGTCCCGCTTCTTGTATACATCAAAAGCCTCCTTTAGTCTGCATTGATTGTGATAAGTCGCAGTTTCGAGGTGAGTTATGAAATTAGTTTTTTTATTAATGTCCAAAAATCCTTTCCGACATCCCACAAACATTTGATGTTTAAAACTCGGTAAAAATTATCATTGGCGGTTGTTAACTACATATTTTATACCGTCAATATTAGTATAAAACTACCAAAACACAATAGTGATAGGGCTTTGAGCTAACCATTTCCACAAGTTTTGGTACTTCACTTGTTTTGTAGGGCAATGTTGGAAACATGTATATTTTGGGCCAAAAGCAAAGGAAAACATATAAGAAATAACAAGGCCCTAAATGGAGATAAGCAAAGCAAGGAGAAGAGAGGAGAAAAGCCCATAAACATGAATATAAACATTCAAACACAAGCCCAAGAGGTCGAGGCCCGAATCCAACATGAAATGACATTGGGCCACATGACATGGGTTTAGTATTTCGGGCATAACTTTTTCATACGGACTCCGTTTTCAGTGTACCACCCGACAAAACGGAGCTAACGACGAAACCGACGTGCTCACAAAATTTCAGCCCAAACAGCCCAGATCTTGGTGCGCCCGCACCTTAGGAGGCTCTCCCCCTCTTGGTGCGCCCGCACCTTAGGAGGTGGCACATTTCCAAAGACCCCCCTCTCTCTCCAAGCTATAAAAGGAGGCTCTCCCCCTCTTCCACAACACACCAATTCCACACAGCACAAGGAGGAGCCACAATGTAGAAGAGAGGAAAAAGCTCCCACTCCACTCCTATCTTCTTCTTCCTCCTCTTAGTTCTAATGGAGAATGAGAGAGGGAAAGCTAGAAGAGGGCTTGGCCTCTTCTCCATGGAGTCCCTGGTGTACCCCCTGCATTGCGGGATCTCGGGTGGCCGGAGTCTTGGGACTTGTCGGCACCCGCCACGCTTTGTACCTCTACAACCTTCTAATCATTTTGGGTAAGAATCGTTGTGTCCCTCTTTCGGCTTATTACTCTTAAAGCATATTATCTAGTCAAGTATAGACTTGCGGGATTGATAGTTGTTCCTTTGGGGCATTGCTCTAGTAGAAGGACCTCGGGGATGGGTAAGCCTTGTATACACGCTGGAGTAATAATCACTAGTGTAGACGTGGTGTCTAGGCTAGGGGTTATCTATCTTTTGTGGCGCATCCCACGGTTGAGGGGTAGGCGGTGGGTCGTGACGACCTTGTCCGTCCCTTATAATCCCCCACGGCCGGGTGTGGCGCGGTACAATTCTTTGGACAACGTCCTTTGGGCGTGGGGTGCCCGAAAGTAAGGACATAACAACCAAGTGATCCCCGCTAGAGAGTTTGAGCCCATAAAGATACCTCACCACCCATAGTTATCCTAGGGTGACTCTGTTTTAGAGAGTAATCACACAACCGTTCCTCGTGAAATACGATACCACTGAATACTTCCGGTGAAATGTTATAACGACAATTCCGTATGCTTGCGGATTCTTCTCGCATACGTTAAGAAACGTCAACAAGCATTTCTGGCGCCGTTGCCGGGGACGGTAGTCGTAATTCTCTCTGAGCCTAGAGCACCCGTGTGTTGTATCCAAAAAAAACAAAAATAGTTATTTATTTTTCATTTTCAAAATGAAGCCTTCTCCAAATTTTAAAATCTTTATGCTTCTCCAACGGGGGAGTTCACAGGGCCAAAATCTTTTTCAAAATCAAAATTTACATTCGGCCATGAACTCCACCCTAATTTGAAAAAAAAACTTTGGATCGGGCACACTCCTTCTTTGGTGACCATTTTGAAAACCCATGTAACCACCTACGAGATTTCGAGGAGTTATAATCTTGCCTCGGCATTCTGGCAAGATTCAAATTCTCATGTAGAATTTGTTTCTGCTCTCCCTCATAAGGAAAGCAAAACAATAGTACACTATTGTCGTAGGAAGTTTGAATGGGGACCGAGAAGAACTCAAAGACAATTTTTGTCTAGCATTCTTCCCCATCAATGCCTACCAAGGACAACTCTCGATCTCAAGTAGGATAAGAAGGAGTCCATAGGTGCAGCCTAGGCCAGGTTTATAATGTTTATACATGTTGGCCTAGACTTGTCATTACCCGATAGTGTGCTTTTGCATATCTTTTGTTCAGGTCTTGACATAGATGCTGCCCTATGCCTTGACATGACCGTTGGAGGGTCGTTTGCACGTAAACCTACAACGGAACATAGGAAAATCCTTGAACACATCCTAGAGAAGCTTGCTTCTCCCGTTGTAGAACCTATCCCCCTCCTCAACAAGGGCATGTCAAGTTTTGAGGAGCCCTCATCAGTCGAACCATTCCTCATACCATCGTTAGAACCGACTGTTGAGCCCTCTCCTGAACCATGAACACCGAAGGAAGGAATGCTTCGTCCTTCGGAGTTCGCGATTGAATTCAAGGATGATGACGGAACCTCGTAAACCGAGGTATGCTTAGACTTCCATATCTATCTCATCCTTGACTTCAATCTTCTCATAGGCTACCCTCTAGAAAAAACCATTTTCACGAAAAAACCTAAAGAGGGGAGCCGTGATGAGAACTTGGGAAAGATTGCTTCCGCCTCGCACCTAGACGTCCCAAAAGCGAAGCACCTTCCCAACCAAAACTCGTTCGAGGAGGTGAATTTCATAACTCTGTTCGCTTCACCCAAGTTGTTTCCACATCTTAGTGAAACGAAACACCTGTCGCCCTCACTCGAACACAAGTCATGTCCCTCTGGCCGATAAAACATTGTTCTTGACAATGGTCAAGATTCAATGTTCGTCCTTCATGTCACATCTTTTGAGGATAAACCCTCACGTGCCATGGACATGCACGAAGTGACAACTCATGAGACCAAGTGGAAATATATTTTCGAGCATAACAAGTTGTCAATTGAGACTTCTTACATGCTCACCTTTGGGTCTTCTTGAGTTTGTCTTGCTTCTTGCCGAGTGCTTCGACGAAGATCACAACCATCTCTTGGTTCTCTTTGTAAACCTTTTTAAGAGAATGATTGCAAGTCTCGTAGTAGCATGATGTTGGTAAATCTAACGTCACTATAACTTAAGGTGGAGTTAATCTCACCTCAGGCTATATGCCATCAAAAGATACTCGGTGTGGTTCATCTCTTAACACTACTATGTGCTAGGTTGTCATCCCCAGCAGTAATGCTAGGAAATGCATATGTGATACTTGTGATATGTGTTGTTTGTAATCTAAGAAAATAAATATAAAAGGTCTATCCGCAAGCGCACAGACATATATAAATACCACTTTGTAGTATTTCACCGAGTAATCCAGGTTTTGTCATTTATATTCTACCACAGGGAGGAATAATCTAAAGGTGGGAACAAACATAATTAATAAGTGGCATACTTATGAAAGGTTCTATTACTAGTGCTTACTTTAGTAGGGGTAAACCAATAATGATAATAATATGATAATGATAAATAAAGGCGGAGGCATCACACATAGAGACAGAGAATAACTACTAAGTTAGACTTAACATTGGACTACAAGAGACAGGGAATTCATCTATAGCATTTAATCTACTAAATCATTACATCTATTCTAAGGCATATGTTATCATCTATAGCATAGTAGACTCTAGATCATGTATCCTGACGACTATCAAGGAAAATCAAGAGTGAAACAAGATATTCCCCATAATCAATGTCCACGTGTCTTATAAACGGAGGGTGGATTCCAAAGGACTCAACAGAACTTGTCACTCCCGCGATCTACCACACGCCCGGAATATAAGGTGCATTTATAGGTAAATCATATATAAGCACCACGCTTACATAAATATCTTTACCACCTAACCCACTCGAGTATTGAATTAGGTGCTCTACAAATAGATACATATATCTATCATAAACTACATCTATATCAATCATACTATTAGAATAAAGTAAGAACATAGCAAACAAACACATATTATTAATAAAGTGTAAAGTCATAGATACAAGATAATTCATACCGTAATACTTGAAGATCGAGAACAAATCTAATTGTATCAAAATTGAACTAGAACTAGATGAACTAGAACTTAATCAACTAGAACTAGAACTAGATGAACTAGAACTTATTATATATTCAAAATATGTCCTTAGTTGACATACAAAAGTATATGATAATGTGAACACATGATGGGCTAACCTTACTAAAAAAGTGGTGAAACTGGGAACTTCACCACCATCGGTAGATGTTTTCCCATGGTCAAACTTATGACCATAAAGAAAGCACTTGCCCGAGATACCCTGGACTATCTTTAAAAAAAAGGCACTTTCTCTCTTATTAATAAAAAAAGAACATGTTATCAAGTTAGTATGCACCTTGAGATTCTTGTCGCTAACCATTTCAGGTGGAGATCGATTAAGAAGAACAAAGAGGCATCGACGAGAACATGGGGCTACATCACCCCAAAAACAAAAGTTATGATTTCATGGGTGGAACATACTCAAAGGAGCATTCAGGACCTTGCACACTGTCTTACACAAAAGTCTAAGTGTGGGGGAAAAAACAATCCCAAATTCCATCCACCAAATCATAAAAAATGAGGGTGAATAAAGATGAGAAAAGCTAAAAAAAAAAAAAGAAAAAGATGGAGAGAAAAGAGTAAAAAAGGGAGATAAAAAAGAAAGAAAGAAAAAAAGAAAAAAAAAAGTGAGAGAGAAAAAGAAAAAAATTGATGTTGAAAAAAAAATATTGTTAAAAAATAATTATAGACTAAAAAATTAGAGGAGAGGAGAATCGGCCTCACACGGTCAAGATAATGTGTCAAGATGACTCCACCCTTCATTGCTTCAACAAGCAAGAAGGGCTTGTCTCCTATCCTTTGCGGCTACCATCAAGGCCCATGGTCCGTACACACTAAGTGTGTTTGTGGCCCAGCCTTGAGAAGCACACGGCGAATCATCATGCAAAACCGCAACAAATTCAACGCTTCATCCACTTATGCCGCCTTTGTCGATTTATACTCGGTATGCAAAGGTAACGTTCACCAATACTTCACTCATTTTTATCTCCATGAAAATAAAAATTCCATGCTTCCCTTGCTATGAGATATGCTTTGAGTTTGGGTGCGTCTACATAGGCATATGTAAATGCATTCATGGATCTTTTAAATTAAGCGTGGTGCTTAGGTTAAAAATGATCTCCTTTTAACCAAAACTTTGACATGGTGTCAAAACTAGGTTAATGAACTTAGAGCTCTGTTGTCATGATCTTTGGGAGTATCTTATGTTGGAGATAAATCAAGGCTATGCTTACACTTTTGCTTCTTTATATGAGCCTTGTGTTGGTAAAAGTTATCCTACTGGTATTTATAAATTGTATAGTCCGCAGCGAACGAAAGCGATGAGCACTTCACACCCGGAGAGGGTTTTAAATATCGAATCCACAAGGAGAATGGTGTGATGGTAATGAGACAAAACTAATCCACGAGATAATAGGAAGGAAACGGAGTTCAGATAAAGGTGAAAGATTTCTATGGTTGTCTAATTTATATCCTTGTAAGGCTTAAAGATATTTCTTAATGGGGACGTACTCAAAGGAAAGTAAGGGCTAAACTTAATATTCCCCGGCAACTATGTCCTCACGTGTCCTATCCTGCGGGAAGTGGAGTCCAAAGGAATCAATGGTACTAGTCACTACCACGATCTACCACGCTCCGGCGTAGGGTGTATTTACGAGTTATCTAGTCCAAACACCACGTTTGCACTAGGGGTAACAACTTCAATTCAAGAGCGAAAAGAATCAAAGTACTCTAATGAGTCATAAACCCGAAAGAAATATAAATAAGTGAACTTACTCAAATATAAGGTTGATCCACCAAAGAAGTCTCAAGATCAAGTGCAATGAAGCCTTTGATCCCGAGAGGTACAAGCGTAGAGAGTCACCCCA
This sequence comes from Hyparrhenia diplandra, assembly GCA_015847255.1. Taxonomy (NCBI): domain Eukaryota; kingdom Viridiplantae; phylum Streptophyta; class Magnoliopsida; order Poales; family Poaceae; genus Hyparrhenia; species Hyparrhenia diplandra. Next base: position 3,841 of record JADLZK010000685.1, on the reverse strand, counting down.
GTCCATCCTGTACTTCTCCTTTCTTCTCCTCAACTCTACTTTCTATCTCTCAAGAACGAGGATCTAGAACTCTAATTAAGTTCTTTGATGATCTATCTCTCAACTTTCTACTAATCTCTCTCAACTTGATCTAAGCTCTTCTAATTAGAGAGGTATGGCTCTAGCTATGATCGTTAATGAGTATGATGAATAATGATTTTCATGCACGAGGCCGAGGTAGGATCATCCTTATATAGTCGCGGGCGGATGAATGCGACCTGGATCAAACCGACCTTCAAAAACAGTGTAGATACAACCTCAAAGTCGGTTTTGAAACCGACCTAGGAAGATGACATACTGACAGGTGGGTCCCACCCGGCGGCCGGCCTATTCCTTGCCGGCGGCCGCCAGCCACATGGGCCCAGTTGTCGGGTCCTTCCCGTTGTCTTCCTCGGTGTCTTCTAGAATGTTTTAGTTCACTTTTCGGATCGAAATTCACCGGTGGTAAATCTTCTTATTGTTTGGGGGGTTCTCTAAGTTTTTTCGGCATTTACTGTCAAGTCCCCGAAAAGATATAAATCACCAAAACTCATGGAACTATGTCGATTATAATACCTATTCTATGCATTTATTCATTTTATAACCTTATTATATGTTTAGTTGACACATAAAAACATAGCTTAAGAGGTGTCAACACCTTGCTTGAGTGATGTTATGGTGAACAAATAAAATAAAAATAAAATAAAATAAAATAAAGTTGCCATAATAAAGGCTCCACGGTGTTCATGCCGATAGAGCCATGTGTTTGTTTTCTTTGTTTAAATAAAACAAGGTACAAGAATAAGTGTGGGGGAGATCTCTCAAGCATACAATCACACTCATCTGATATCTCTCCAACACATTGCACAAACCTCGAGCAATTCACGATGGAGAAAGGACGGTGACGAGCGACTACCATTAAACTCCTTCCTCTTCAAATGGTGGTTTGTACAACTCCCTCTCTCACATCCTCTAAAAAGTTTTGAAGTTTAAAATTGAACAAATCAAAAAGACAAACTTTTGAAAAAAAAAAGCTCCATCTCCATGCTATCCTTGGACAAAATGTGCATACTCTTTATTCCTTGCTAATATTCCTATAGCTTGTGAACCACTTATCATAGAGACCCCATGTTATCTAAGGAATTGGAATATATGATATAGCTGGATGATATGAACCTTGCTCTTTTATATGAACTTGGGATTTGTTTTCAAAAATTCAATTAGCATGCTCCTCAATGATGTGCATTTCCCACCAGAGTCATATGACATGATGATGATCATTCATGAAAAGAATAAACCATAGTCATATGCTACTTGTTTTTCATGGTGAGCCTATGTCAAATTGTTTGTGACCTATGTTGAGATTCTTTTCATATGCCCAAGATCAAGAATCACGTACACCCACAAAATAAAATGCCCGACTCTTACATTTGAGGATTGCGCACAACATGCGCCTTTCCATCCACCAAAAAATATACCCCATTCATTTGTATCATGACCTCTCACCAAAACCCCCTTACCAAAAGGCGAAGTATGGGCTATGCTTGAAAAAAAAATGATGAAAGAAAATAGGGACATGTGTCCTCCCAAAAGAAAAAAAAAGACGAGGAAGTCAGTACTCGTCCAAAAAAAAAGAGAGAAGAAAAAGAATAAGGTAGCCCATACCTCCTTCAAATAAATTCCACCAAAAGAGAGAGTCACGATACCTGGTACACAAAAAAATATACCACACACTTTGCACATCTTGATCTAAGCCTATGACTAGTCTCTCCATGTGGTCCGGTTTTTGACTAAGGCAACATGACATGATACAAGTATGCCGCTTCTTTTTACCTACCCAAAACCCCACAAAAAAAAAGCCTTATATAGTTGGTAGGGAAAAAGAAAGGCAAATCTAAACCTTTGTGAGGAACAAACCACATACAAATTGAGTGATCTGGAGTGAATCATTTGAGGGAGCAAGGCTATATTTACATTTTCAAAATCAAATGAAAACCCAAGTTCACGCACTTATTTGAAGCAAGGGATTTGAATGCGTGTTGTTCCATAATTCAATTACCCAAGATTAACGTGGTAGACACATCAAAAAGTTCACAAGTGCGAGGTGAAGCTTGGAATAACTTGTATGCGGGTTACATATCAAGGAGATGACTCATCTTAGTCCTCGGCCTTTACTGGGGACGAGCAAAGGACTAAGTGTGGGGAGTTTGTTGACGGTTGTTAACTACATATTTTATACCGTCAACATTAGTATAAAACTACCAAAACACAATAGTGATAGGGCTTTAAGCTAACCATTTCCACAAGTTTTGGTACTTCACTTGTTTTTGCGGGCAATGTTGGAAACATGTACAATTTGGGCCAAAAGCAAAGGAAAATATATAAGAAATAACAAGGCCCTAAATGGAGATAAGCAAAGCAAAGGAGAAAGAGAGGAGAAAAGCCCATAAAACATGAATATAAACATCCAAACACAAGCCCAAGAGGTCGAGGCCCGAATCCAACATGAAATGACATTGGGCCACATGACATGGGTTTAGTATTTCGGGCATAACTTTTTTCATACGGACTCCGTTTTCGGTGTACCACCACGCCAAAACTGAGCTAACGACCTAAACCGACGTGCTCACAAAATTTCAGCCCAAACAGCCTCCAGATCTTGGTGCGCCCGCACCTTAGCGTGCGCCCGCACCCTGCTTGCCCAGCCGGGCCCACCTTTCTCGGCGGTTGTATTCAACTAGAGAACGTCGGTGGTGGCATGTGTCGGGTTCATTGTACCGCAAACCATCATTCTTTGGTCGGTTTTGTCATTATGGGGGAGGTGGCACATTTCCAAAGACCCCCTCTCTCCAAGCTATAAAAGGAGGCTCTCCCCTCTTCCACAACACACCAATTCCACACAACACAAGGAGGAGCCACAATGTAGAAGAGAGGAAGAAGCTCCCACTCCACTCTATCTTCTTCTTCCTCCTCTTAGTTCTAATGGAGAATGAGAGAGGGGAAAGCTAGAAGAGGGCTTGGCCTCTTCTCCATGGAGTCCCTTGTACCCCGGTGCATTGCGGATCTCGGGTGGCCGATCTTGACTTGTCGGCACCCGCCCACGCTTGTACCTCTACAACCTTCTAATCATTTTGGGTAAGAATGGTTGTGTCCCTCTTCGCTTATCACTCTTAAAGCATATTATCTAGTAAATGTTATAGACTTGCGGGATTGATAGTTGTTCCTTTGGGGCATTGCTCTAGTAGAAGGACCCCGGGGATGGGTAAGCCTTGTATACACGCTGGAGTAATAATCACTAGTGTAGACGTGGTGTCTAGGCTAGGGGTTATTTATCTTTGTGGCGCATCCACGGTTGAGGGTAGGCGGCCGGGTCGTGACCTTGTTTGTCCGTCCTTGTAATCCCCCACGTTCGAAAGTGTGGGGGGTGCAATTGCGGACAACCGTCCTTTGGGTGTGGGCCTGTGCCCGGCAAGGACATAACGACCAAGTGATCCCCGCTAGAGAGTTTGAGCCTATAAAGATACCTCACCACCCATAGTTATCCTAGGGTGACTCTGTTTAGAGAGTAATCACACAACCTTCCTCGTGAAAATACGATACCTCGAATACTTCCGGTGAAATGCTATAACGACAATTCCGTGACGCTTGGATTCTTACGCATGTCACGTTAAGAAACGCGTCAACAATTACTTATAGTGGGTGATCGCTACACGACATTTCATCAATGAATATAGGAATACAATCCTTAAAGTGATGGGTAATAATCGCCCGATATCTAGGCCAAGGGTAGATAATAATATTCCCCGAGTCCACGCCTCCTAAC
>JADLZK010000684.1:0-57157 GCA_015847255.1 Hyparrhenia diplandra | reverse complement strand
ATCGTCTCAAATTATCTCGCAAGCTTTCTAAGTTTGAGCTCGAAAAGCTTAAGGAAGAGCTCGGGCATCCTTACCACCAAACATGACTCTTTAAGATGCATAAACATATATTTTATTTTATTTTATTTTTGATTAATTGCATTTTGCAAGTCCCACGAGGCTATAAATGACGCCTAAACACCGTATAGACTGGAACTGTAATTAAGCTGAAGGTAGATGAAAGCTAAAAAGAAGAAATGAAATCGGTTTTCGAAAAAAGAAGAAACAAAATTCTTTTTCCGCCCGAAATCTAACAAAACGACTAAACGAGTGGCGAACCAATACCAATAGGGTCCCGCCGTTGCCATTGCCACCACGTCAGCGTCCTTCACGTCTCCCCTTGTTGAGTTTCTCGCCCCTCGACTTGCCAAGGGGTCGGCTCGGTGGTCTGATCTCCAATCCAAGCTTTCCACGCCACCATTCTTCCCACCCGCGCCAAAGTGATTCAGCATCGCCGATTCGCTGCGGCACCGACACCTCGCCGGCCATGGGCGCGTCCTCCTCGACCGGCAACCCGTCCCCAGAGGCGCACGAGCAGCGGGAGCAGGAGACCCTCGCCTCCGCCGCCCTCTCCTCCCGCTCCTCCGCGCCGCCTTCTCCCGCTCCGCCGCTGCCGCCAACGCCAACGCGCTACCGGATGCCCTCGCGCCACCGCCCGCCTCCTTCCGTCTGCCCGGATCCCCGCCACTGCCGCCGCACTTCCAAGACATCCTGGCGGGGCTCGGCCCGACCATCGCCTCCCAATTCTTCGGCCACGGAGCCGCCGCGGCGCCGGAGGGGGACGCCGGGTGGGTACCGTTCCTAAGGGGTTCAACCGCTGCTGCGCGCGCGTCCCGGCCTCCCGCTCGCTCGCGCTGCTCCTCGCGTGTACGCCGGCGCGTGCGCTGGCGCGGGGCACTTTGCGGGGTCCTGCTCCAGCCGGACGAGGGCGGTGGCGATGAGGACGGGAAGGTCGTGGGGAGCTCACGCCGGAGGAGATCGCGGTGTTCCTCTGGATGTGCTGGGTCATGGCGTGGAGCGCTTCGGCCTCGAGGGTGGCGGGTGACGGAGGGGAGAAGTCGGAGCCCGTCGCCGTGCTCCTCCCGGACGTGACGCATCTGGTGCTGTCAGCGCTCGTCTCGGCGGGCGCCGTCGCGATGACGCGGGCGTTTGGGGCTGGGACATCTCCAGCGGTGGGAAGGGGGGTGAAGGTCCAGGAGTTCACGTCGTGGGTGCTGTCCACGCCTGTCGGCCTTGGGAACTGCCTCTCGCGGTATGTGCGGGACAGATTCCGCTCCCTGGCTGCTGACTCTATGGAGGTAATCAAATTATATTGCAGAATTTTTAGCTACTGTCAAACATTGGATGAATCCGCTCTGTATCAGGTGTCATCAGTAGAATTTGCGTGACATTGTTAGTTCATAGATCATACATAAGTGTAGAAATGGGGTTTCTGTTGTTGTGTTTCTACTTGTGTTTTTAGTGACCATGACTTGGATCCTAAGATATTCTATAGCTATTCATGATCTGATATAGTTTGAAAAATTTCTCCAGATTGTCTTGATTCTGCAAATTCTGTAATGTTATAGGCTGGGCATTTTTTTGGGGTAACACTTCAGAATTTAACTAAAGAATTCTGGTACTAGTTGTCCAGCCACAGATTCTACAATATAATGATGGTCAATTTAGAGCTAGGCCCACTACTGAGGGGGTCGGGGTTTACGTCACTCTTTAACATACAAAAAAAATTGTTACTCTGGAAACATTGCCTCTGCCTGCACTGGGTTTGAGCAGTGTGAAATTGTTGATGACATTCTCTCCTAGACAAATAGGCTTGTTTGTTTTGCCTTTTTCAAGGAACCATGCCTATGATTAACTTCTACTGAGCCTTTTTTATATCTCATGAACTAACTGGAGTTCTTACTCATCACAAGCAGGAGAGCACTGTTTCAACTGTTAACACGACCTTTGATACCTCTGATGTTTATCTGCTAACACGGGGAAGAGCATGGGCAATCGCTCTCAGTCTAAGAAACAAGTTGAGTGAAAAGCTGTTGTCAGCTTCTGTAATGGGACTGGACACTGAAGACCTTCTTTATAGGTAACTTGGTGTGCTGACGATATTTATTCTTGTGACTATATCTGTAAGCTAGTTTTCATACAACATTTCAGTTTTTAGTTGACATGAGTATGAGTGCAATTTTTCTTAATCTGAAAGAATCTATGTGTGTATATATCTCATTGTCAGTTCTCCTAAGACCTAGCAAGTAGAATGCTGAAAGTAGAATTAACATGGATACATTGTTTGTTTGTAGGTCATCTGTTCATGGAAAAGGACTGAGCGGTTCTGGTCTTGTGTCGAGGGATACAAAGGGCCGATGCTGATTCTACTTTCAGCATTCTCAAAGAGTGGTGGTGAGAATGTTGATTCTGGTCGAAGATGGGTAATTGGTGTATTGACCGAGGAGGGATTTGAGAGCAAAGATACCTTTTATGGTAGCTCTGGGTTCCTTTTGTGCGGCACATCCAATATTCCGCATGCTACCACCATCTGGTATGGCTTTTATTGACCACAACTTTGTCTGACCTGATAGTAGCTTACTATACTTCTAACCTAGCAGGTAAGGAGAAGAACTTCCTGTACTGCCACCTACGCCCTCAGATAAGAGCTTATGAGGCAAATCCCAAAGCCTGTTGGCTTAGCATTTGGGAACAATTGGGAATGAAAGGATCTTTCTTGATGAAGACTTCTCGAGAGTTTTAATTCGACACCATGCTGTTGATAAAACTTACCAACATGGTTCTCTCATCCCCAATCAGGTTAAATTCAGATTTACTCATGTTCATCAAAGATAGTTTCTGATTGCTGTATGCACTATTTTCCACCTTATTTGCAATCTTTAGATTCAGGATTTGCTGGTGTTCTGCTGAAGATATTTAGTTAGCAATCTTGCTTTCTGTTTGGCTTCAACTATGTATTTATATATCCCAAAAAACTGCACAACAGATGTGCATTTGAAATGCCACTGCATTTTCAGGGCATAGAATAGCGTGATTGACCACTCCCATTTAAGTATTGCTTGAATATTCCACACATCATAACTCACGCCCTGTTAGTGATGAGTACAAACAATACTCATCAAGCCCCACTCAGTTACCGTATTTATGTGCTTAAATATGTTCTGAATGTTTAATTTTTGTATGATTACTATGTATGCTACCAAATGTAGATTGTGATTTTTATTCTCTGTTTTTTTTTGGTAACGCAGGGTTATTTACCTGTTGAGGCTTCAGTGCTTGATGTTGAAGTATGGGGACTGGGTGGAGAAGCAACGAAAAAGACAGCAGAATGTGTACAAGAAGAGGGAGGACATTTTCTCAGAGCAGCGAAGAAAGGTGCTATTAAAGAGCAAACCTGAACCAGTCGCTATGTACATCGTAATTGAAATGTGCAAGTATGCTAACAATATTCCCATTTCCTCCTTCAGGTTGATCTCAAAACCTTTGCTAGCTGGGAGGACTCTCCAGAGAAAATGATGATGGATATGATGGCTGATCCAAACACGGTTCGACGAGAAGATCGGGTGATTTTAGTTTATACCCTCCGGAGATGTACATACTACAGAGTTTGTTGCACATATTTGCCTGCCCATTTGGCTGGGTCACACAACTCACACGCTATTTAGGTTGAAGTACTAAAAGAGACTTGTACAGTACATATTTCCAATAATAACATTGAGATTTTCTTCCTTTCTGCTATTTTGTTTGTTTCATGGGAAGTGAGAATAAACAATTATCTGTAACATTAGATTGCTGCCATGTTTTTACGTGTTGTTGTATACATGTTGGTACATTTGTTTTTTCACATTTTTACTCCTGATGATGAATAATTCTGGACTGTTTATGATGTCCAGCTTGCTGACTTGTCTATGGTGCCGTGACGTGTCTATAGTGCCCATTTTCCCTGTTAAGGTTAATGTTGGTATTGTACGGCACATACTGTACTGTATTGGTTATGTTTGAATGAGCTGATTGTTTTGTATTGGTTATGTTTGAATGAGCTGATCAAACAATCAGTTGTTGGTACACTATTTCAATGGGAAGCTAAACCTTTACACACAGAGGTTTCTAAACACGGTGGCCAACATGCAAACTCAAGTGTTCAAGATTCAGAGAGATCTATGAATGTCACAGCTCACTCTTTAGCCACACAAGCTTTCAGAGCCCAGGCAAACAACTGTAATCAACCTAATGTTACTTGCCTGAATGCTTCTCATGATATCAGATGCCCAATCATATCGGCTCTGCAGTATGTATCTCTTGAACCCTTCCTGATCGTTGCAGCTAGATGCTGCTAATAAAAATGTTTGTTTTCCGTCAAAAAACAATGCTGATTTTCTCGAGGGAGCTTCTATTGCTTGCACATAATGCCGCAGGGGTGTGTTTAGATCCCCAAATTCCTCCCAAATTTCACTATGCAAAAAGAACATTCCCATCGCATCCGGCCGTCGGCAACATTTTGAAAGAGCATAACATGCCGCCAATTAACTGTATCTGATACACAGTTTAGATGTTTTCCAAGTCATGGATTCCATTCTTTTGAACCTACATTTATGTGAAGAGTAATGTTTACCACTTAGGACAAAACGAAACGCCACACTTTCCTCCATCACATTGTGACATCCAAATTTGCACCAACTTTGGGGATCTAAACACACCCGCAGAGAAAATAAGCGATTCAGGTGGGGCAAAGTCAGCAACAGCTCCTGTTCTGTCTCATAGGCTTTTTGCTTTGAGCACAAACAGCCGCCAATCAACTGTATCTGGTTATAGCTGTTAGTATAAAAACAAAAGTGTTGGGCGCTATTTTGCTGCCCTTCCTGTCTCAGCGAACGCAAGTTCTGTCTCGGGTCGTCCATAAAACTACTAATTAGTACTGCAGAGGATAATTCGAAGTGCAGTATGACCGGTAGAGCTGTCGCCAATTTTCCCTCACTTTTGGTGCTCACTCGTATAGGCCAAAGCAAAAGCAGGACACGACATACTGTAGACCGTCGCAAAGCCGAAGAAGACAAACACATGTAGTATCTTTTAGTCCGATGTAGACCGTGCTTGAACCAAAGCAGATTCTTGCCGTGTCTACTACCCAGGACTATTGCTAGTCATGAGCATACTAAGTGACTGGTACTTCGGTTGTGTCAAACTAATTGTTTTTGTTTTTTTTAGATACTGGAACATGCCCTCCGACTGCTCCATGTTCTCCGAATACAAACGGAGAGAGGTGTTGATGGTCCATCTGATACTGTCAAGCTTCAAATACAAGTACTTAAGCACTTTGATAAAAAGTGTGGTGAAGTTATTTAACCAGGAGTAGAGCAGTGAGTGCCTTCAGCGTCCGACGCCTGCAGGCCACGGTCCAAAACGGACGCTACTGATTCACATGTACCGCAGGGCGGCCGCCTTTCTGCTCCGAACACAGCTTAATTTGTTTAATGTTCACTACGGACGCGTCACACGCGCGACGCGTCTTGCGCTGGATGGACTCCGGCTTGCCCATCCCAACATCAGGCCATGATTGCGATCTCAAACACGGATACGCATGCATACGACGATGACAGGACAGAGATCCGGCAGGGTGCAGGCCATCGCTGTTCAAGACTTTGCATCAGGCCATGATTCCGGTCTGGTCCGGTTGCAAAGCTCAAACATCGGGTGGATGGATGATCCATCACATGCCATCGATCAGGATTGCCATGCATCGCCAAACGATTTTCTGCTCCCAAATTCTTTCTTGTCCGGGCCCAGCCTCAACACGTACGGCCTGTGGCTCCGTCCGATCCTGTCCATCGATCTCGGCAACTTCAGCATATTCCTGCATGCATGCCCTCTTTTTTTCTTTTCAGCTGCATCGTCCATCTATGGTAGCGGCCGGCTAGCCTGAAGAAGCAACCGGCCGGCCGATCGAATCAATTTGTGTTGCCCTTGATTTGGTCTACAGTAGTAGCTGTGCCTGATCGCCATCGAGGTACTCCTACGTACATGCAGCACGGATTAAGATGATGCGTGCAGCTTCTTGTGAATCTTCTTTTCAGATTACTTTGTACTACTCCTACTACTGTAGTAATACGGAGTATACTATGTACTACTAGTAGTAGGACAGGAGTAGTAGCAGCAGCAGACGGCCGGCAAGACAAGAAAGATGAGACGCGGAGACGACGGAGCTCGCTTAAACAAAACAAATTCACGGATTGGTTACGGTTTTCAGTGTAGCCTCGGGAAGGCACGCACGCGCGCGGCACGCAGACGCGCGGCCGGCCGGCCCCGTCTCGTCTTCTTTCCGTGATCTCCCGCCATGATTGGCGCTCTGAACCAACGCAAAATCCTACTAGTCCTACTCGTTTGTACTTTATTTGAACCAACGCAAAATCCTACCCCCTTCTAGTACTCTTGAACCAACGCAAAATTACTCACCAAGGGTGTGTTTAACACCCCAACTTCCTCCCCAAATTTACTATGCAAAAAAAAGATTCCCCATCACATCAAAATGCCGAGGAAGACACTGTATATACGAAAGTACTAAATGTAGATGAAATTAAAAAACTAATTATACAGTTTAGATGTATACATTGCATTTAAATCTTTTCTTTTGAAAAATAAAACTTAAAGTTGGTAGGATAATATTTACCACTAACAAACGAAACGTTTACTGTGATACTTTCCGAAATTACTAATACATCCATCCAAATTTCAGCCCCAAATTTTAAAAAACGCTCCAAACACACCCCAACGCAAAATTACTCCTCCGGTCTACTCCTACGGAGGGCCACAGCTATACACAGTTAACTCAATTTGATGGGTGCTTTTCTCTGCTGAATGCCGATCGATCGACCCGATTGTCGATGCATGCTGCGCTGCCTGTCTATCGACCCATTCGTTCAATCGCCACAGGCCCTTCGCTCAACTTGTGTGTCATGGTGTGTTGAGGGACACACTGTACTGTGTTATTTGTATCCTACTCTATCGTATTTCATGTTGAATCTCATATATTTTTTTTTTTTCATTCATTCATTCATGTTTAGGACTTATTCCTTAATAAGCATTAACTACTCACAAACAAAGGTTGCAAATCATCTATTGAATATAGAGTTTGTAAATTATTAGAAACGCAAAAGGCTTACCATGATAACATATATGTTCACTAATTATTTCTAAACTTCTAGTAATATCCAAAGGCCCATCAGTGATATGAATTAATCCTTCAATCTCAAAACAAATTAACCTTTATAGAGTTATCATAAGCCAAACATTCTTAAGTTGACCAACCTTAGAAAGAAATGCCGATATACATTAGATACATCATGATATATTTTTATAATGTCATATATTACGTTTGTATTCTTTCATGTAAAGTGGACCATAGTTTAAATAATTTGACTTAAATTAACTTTAGAAGCTCTCTCTCCAAATTCATTTACTTTTGGGTGGAGATATGTAAAATTACTGCTATGGTTGCTAGCCATAAATTGGTCCATTCAATTCGAGCTACTACTAGCTACTAGCAAGAGTTCTTTCTTTTTCAACGTGGGGTTGCTCAAGGCATCATTTGGTTTCCCTGACAGACACCTGCAGCTCTAAAACCCCAGCAACTCAAAATAGAAACTTCTCTTAACTATGCCTCTTTCCTCTCCTGCTCTCACTCATGGTTTGGAGTGGTGGTACCCTTCAACTTCAGTTAACTGCCTGCAGCTAGACTTCTTGCACATACTGATGGTGATAGCAACTGCTCTCCCACTCCCAGTTCCTCATCCCTCTCCCTCAGTGTTGCTGCTGTTGCAACTAGCAGTCCAGCACATTCTCTGTGTGTTGTGGCCACAGCCACAGGGATGTTCTCCAGTCTCCTCTCCCTATCACCATTACTGTAGTACACATAAGAAGAAGCACTTGATGGCCTAACTTAAGTTAGACATGCCTTGGTAGTAGTGGTACACAATTCATTCTCTCTCTAGTAGCTAGTAGCTGCGGCTGGGCAGACCTATGGAACAGGCCCTTAATAGGAAGGACCTTAGGTTCTGTAGGTGCAGATAGGGTCCGGCCGGGAAGAAAGAGAGAGACAAGACCAGAGCAATCATCTCCTCTTTTCAGTCCCTGGCTGGACAAGGATAGCTAGTAGGAGCTAAGGATGGCAACGGTTCGGGTTCGGTTCGGGTGGAGTCTCCGTGTACACAAAATCGAAAACCCAAATCGAAAAACAAAACCGAAACCGAAAAACCAATTCGGGTGAAAATCCATCACCAAAACCAAACCCGCGGATAAACCGAAACCCGAACGGATACCGAACCCAATAATCCGAAACCCGAACGGATACCCGCGGATATATATACACATATTCATATGTATAAACAATAGACAACAAATAATAAATATTTTCATTAGTCAACTTTGAATAAATTTAATAATCTAAGTAAATAAGTTATTATTAACATATTACAAAAACTTGAGTTTTAATTCTAAATGATTTATTTCGGATATCCATTGGATATCCACGGGTGGAAAACTAAACTCAAAACCAAACCCGAAACCGAACCGAAACCGATTCTGAAAACCGTGGGTGAAATTTCAGAACCAAAACCGAAACCCGCAGAACCGAAACCCACGGATATCCGAACCGAAACCGAACCGCTGCCGTCTTTACTAGGAGCTGGAGTACTCCAGTATTGCATCACTGATTCAAGATATCACAAGGGATATCACAAGGGAGCCGCCTGTGCTGCATGTGTTCTGTCTCAGTGTCTCCTGTGGGAACTGGCAAGCACAGTGACCTGCAATGCATCTCTGTCTCTCATGCAACCCATGCCCCCACTGCCACAAAAAGGAAGCAATATGGCACCATTATATACCAGCATACTCCTCCTACTAACCACTCTAGAGTAGTATATGCTTTGTTACAAACACAAACAATAATTATAATCTACACATTGATCGTTACTTTTCTCTCACAACGAATCAACATCAGCTGCCGCAAAAAATGATCCAACAAATAAGGTGATTGTGCAGGAAAAAAAATATCATCCCTATCCCATAAATAGTATAATTCTAGATTTAATCACAGTCAAACTATCTTGAATTTTTAACTAGCAAAAATAGTAGCGATGGTAGAATTGCAGTACGTCTACCAGCATGGTCTGTTTGACTTGACTTAGTGCAGTGCTAGATCGAAATACACTGACAAGACGTTTCCCATTCTACAGGCGTTTGCCGTGTGGACTTTCGCGTGATCAGCACAATGAGTTACTACAAACACTGTGGCCTGTGGGACTAGGGAGTACTGTGTGAAATGAATGATATCACTGTGCAGGGGCGGCTCATATGCTGACTAGGGCAGCTGGGCATGGCATGGCCGCATGGGCGCATGGCAACGCTTGATTTGGGGCTCCGAGTTTTCTGTCTGTTGCGCAACAAAAATCCAGCACTGAAGGGCCCTTTTGGATTTGAGAAAAAAAAAACAAAGAAAAAATGTACGATCCTTGTTCCTATAAGGTTGTGTTTAGTTGCTCCAAAGTTTGGACTCCTCCAAAATTTCTGTCACAAATAATCGTTAAATGTAGAAAAGACACATGCATTAAGCATGAAATGTAGGTAAACAAAACAACTCGTTCAATAATTTGGATGTACGTCGCTAGTGAAATCGAATCTTTTAAGCCTAGTTAGTCCATGGTAGGACAATATTTATTACAAACAAACGAAAAGTGGTACGATGCTTTTCAGCTTCGCTTTTTAGGAACTAAATACAACCTAGATTGAGTTATTGAAACATTATTTGCTTTCTTTTTTCTTCCGTTTTTCCTTGTCTTCTATTCCACTCAAACATCATGTTTCTTGTGTTTATCTCATTTGAGAGAAATGATGAACAGTAAGATGTGGGGTGCAAGAGAATAGCACTTTGTTTTTGAGAGATTAACAAACAACTCTAAAAACGCACAAATCCTAACTTGCTCTTGGATTCTACATGGCTTCATTTGGTTATGAAAGGCATGCCGTCTATTTTTTGTTTTCACTGAAACCCAATTAAGCCAGATTCTGAAGCTACAATTTCACCTCTCCAACCAGTAGGTTTAGTGAGAGCATTTATAACATGACCTAAGTAAGCCCCGCTCACAGTTATCTAAGCAATTCTCCCTGTTGCTTTTTTACAAAACTTCCCTCTTGTATCATCAAGCCATGGGCCATTAATACAATCCCAACGATTTTGGATTCTAAATTCAGAGCAGCACTGCTCATCTCTTCTGCAAATTTGAGGCCATATTTGGTACACTTAGCTTTAGTCAAGCTGTTTTTGTAGAAAATAAATTAAAGTAACATTTTCGGTGAAACTGAGCTGTTTTGAAAAATTGTTTGGCACAGAAGCTTCATGCATGATTGAGAGAGAAATGAGGGAGAGCGCGCTGGAATTAAGAAGCTACTAATTTCATCTTAATCAAAGCTCATGTCTTTGTGAGAGAGGAGAAAAACAACTTTATCCATATATAAGGTTATTTTGAAAATGAGTGTTTATGTTGTGAGCTGTGTCAAGTACGGCTTTATATAAATCTAAAAACATTAACCATAAGATATATATAATGACGATGGAAACAACCAGTTTATCGGCTACTTTTATTCTAACGGCGACATTTACATATATTGACTATTTGTTTGAGGAAGTTACATATAGCGACCATTACTTTACCTTTTCAAGCGTCTTACTCTTACATATACCGACTATTACATCCGCTGGGTTACATTTCTTCAAATAACTTGATTCTGATTTGTAACTGCACTTTTTTTTTGGGAAGCGAGGGAGTACTAAACTAGAGTTGCAAATGCATGAGTTTCCACACGTACGGTTGCACAGAATTTCTACATAGAGCTACGTAGCTGTGTGTCGTGGTCAGGGATCGTACTCCGTATGCCACAGCCCAACGTAGACTGGTAGTAGAGTGAGGCAGTAGTGAGCCACCCGTACGTACGCGCGCGTTGGTACTGAAAAAAGTGCGCGGTTACTTCAATGCCGGCCGGCCCGCGAATATTATGCATCCGGTTGCAGGCTACCGCGCGTACCTAAGCTACAATTCACCAGTTCACCTGTCCATGAAGCAATCGTGACATCCCGAACGCCCAACGGGGCGTAGGAGGCAAATGCAAGATGCGTCGTCCACAGTGTTTTTGGCTAAACAACTTGACGCAGACACACTCCTCGTTTTGCGTACAAGGCCAACAAGTAGGCAATGCAAATAAGGGTCTTCTCTCTCCACCAACGCAAAATCTCGCGTTGCTACTCCGGCCGACACGTGTGGCCGGTGGCTGTCTCACGCCGTGGAGGGGTCCGGCAGTTGGCACCGGCGGTTATCGGCGAAGTTGGTCCGGCGAGCGGGATCAGGTACCCGGCGAACCTCGAGGCGAGACGGAGCGTTGGCTGCCCAGGCTGTTTCCTCGGCGTGGCCGTGGAAGTGCCGCGCAAGTAGGTGGCGCCAAAGGCGACCTGCTGCAGCAGCTGCTCCCCCAACCCCATCGTTGTTGACCTCGGCTTGGGCACGCTCAGCGGCAAGTGCAAGGAGGGGTCACGGAGGAAGGGCGTAGATGGGAGCGATCGAGGCGTCGAGGCGCTCGACGACGGGCCGACATAGGAAGCACTACTACAAAAAAAAGCTTTTACAAGGCACTTCTATTTTATTAACCATGGCGGTTTTTAGTAAACTACCACGGTTAATGTCTTGATTAACCGTGGCGATTATTTCTATTTAACCGAGGCAGTTTTTTTAACCGTGGCGGTTATTCTAAAAAACCCGCCACGATTAATGCAGCCCAGCAGCCGACCATTTAAGCCCGATGATAGGGTTCACTCACTGGCCGATATATAAACAAGGCACTAGAGTCTTCTTCCCTACCCTAGCCGCTCGGCGCACCCTAGCCCGCCCAATCCTCTTCACTCGTTCTCATCCCTATCTCCCATTTCCCCACTCCCGACGCGCCATTCTCGTCTCCCTTCTCCCTCCCTCCCTGGATGGTGGCGCGGTCGCGGCATCCCGGCGGCGCGTCTAGTGGCAACTGCTCCTCTCGGCGGCGGCGGCGAGATCCCAGCGGCGCGGCGGGATCCGGCGGCGTGGACCTCGGGGGCGGCCGGGCGGTGACGCCCATCTTCGGCGGGTGGCGGCGCTTGCGCGACCTCGCGGGCGGCGACAACAGTGGATCCGCCCTCCTCCGGCGTGCGACACATCGATCCTCTTGGCGGTGGCCCTCCCTCCCTCCCGCCGTGGATCCCGACGGGCGTGGGCGGATCGGGGATCCTCCTCCCGGCGGGCGGCTCGAAACCCTAACGGGGTTTCGGTTTTTCTATTTTTTTATTATTTTTTTTACTGGATTTATGGTGGCGGTTTTTGGGGTGCCAGAAAACCGCTATTGTTAATGGATCGATTTACGGTGACCCTATCTCGGTGGCGGTTTTTTGGCGGTTCTAAAAACCGCCACCGAATATAAAAAACGCCACCACAAAAGAAAACTATAGTAGTGAAGGCGTCGACGCTTTTTTGATGAAGCGGACGGAAGAGGTGGCGAAGAGGAAGGGAAGAGGCGGTGGCGGCGATGACCGCTGTTGGACGGTCCGTGAGGAGAAAAGGGAGTAGGCGTTGCGTCCGCTATTGGAGAGGCTAGATTATGGGTGATGGATACTGCGCGGCCCTCAAATCCTTTATGCGTCCTAAGTTTAGTTGTTGTTGGAGACAGTCTTATGTATAGCATGGAGTAGTACTAGAGTAGCTTGTGATTTGTGAGTGTACCTGACCTCCAAAAAATGTGCTTGCATTTCGTATTTCAGTAGGAGCACTGGCATTATGAAGCCGCATTTCGGAAACGAAATAAACTGATGTAAAGGAACGGCTAAGCTCAATATATACGTGAAACGTGATCAGTCCATGTAAGTATCCAACTAACTCAGCAGTTCATCTCAGTGTTTCTGCTGGAACTTCAAAATTCCAAGATCTTAATTTTGTAAATAGATCTAAATAGTGCGGCCTACACGAAATCGATCATTTCCATCCATCGCAGAGGAAGAAAAAAATCCAGTCAATTTGACAAAAGATGGTGATCAGAGTCAGAGGAAGCCGATCGACCCGGCCACATGTTTGTGATCGTTGTCTCACACATCTGATTCTTCACACAACGCGCGTACGGGTTGCCTGGTTTCCCCAAGTCCAGCTCGACGACCCATGTATGAACACGCCTTCTTCCTTTTCTAACACACGAGATCACACGAGAGAGACAGAGACTCAGAGAGAGAGAGCAATGAGCATTGAACGAGCTGCAAGTACAATGATGCACTAGCTAGTGTATGCAGCAGTGCTATACGGCATGGTTGCATTGGTAGCCTTTGCAGTTTGCACCAGCAGCTGGAATACAGAGAAGGGCTTTGGCTTTGCTAGCCTTTGCCGGCGCAGTTGCCACACTTGGGAGCCTGCATGCTCCTCCCTCACATGCTCCTTCTCCTCCCTCTCTCTCTCTCTCTCTCCCCAATCCCCAATGCAAGATCGAGCCCTCGTGTGTCAACTTCACTTCTCTCTCCAAAAGATATGATCCTCTCCTCCCGGCCCCAACCTATATCTCACCATGCACCTAGCGCGCAGCTACGCTCTCTCCCTCTCTGCATGCTAGTAGCAGCTACTAGCTTCTAGCCTCTAGCTGCTATGAACCTATGCACCCCGGCCTTCATATAAACCCTCCTCTCCCTTTTCCAAGGAAAGCCCAAAGGCAAAACCCTTCCTCCTCCTCAGCTCCTTGCCACAGATCGATCGGAGAGATCACAGGAGCCAATAAGGCCGGCGGAGAGATCACAGGAGCTCGTCAGTAAGGCCGGAGAGATCGGGGGCATGGCGGCGAATGTGGGCGCGGGCAGGAGTGTGGGAGGCGGCGGCGGCGGCACTGGTGCTGCTGGCAGCGGCGGCGTGGCGACGACGGCGGTGTGCCGTCCCAGCGGCTCGCGGTGGACGCCGACGCCGGAGCAGATCAGGATACTCAAGGAGCTCTACTACAGCTGCGGCATCCGGTCGCCCAATTCGGAGCAGATCCAGCGCATCACCGCCATGCTGCGCCAGCACGGCAAGATCGAGGGCAAGAACGTCTTCTACTGGTTCCAGAACCACAAGGCCCGCGAGCGCCAGAAGCGCCGCCTCACCAGCCTCGACGTCGCCAACGTGCCCAACGCCGCCGGCGCAGCCGCAGCCGCAGCAGCCGGCGCCGCCGACGCCAGCACTCACCTCGGCGTTCTCTCGCTCTCGTCGCCTTCAGGTATGTGGGTGGGTAATGCGTTTCAGCGTCGGTGTCATCAATTTGTTCTTCGATCGCGGATCGATCGCCCACATATCAAATCAAATGTGTTGATTGCAAACTGACATGCATGTGTGTGCCCATCTTCAGGCGCAGCGCCTCCTCGCCCACCCTCGGCTTCTACGCCGGCAATGGCGGCGACGGCGGCTCGACCATGCTGCTGGACACGAGTTCCGATTGGGGCGGCAGCAGCGCTGCCATGGCCACTGAGACATGCTTCCTGCAGGTACACTAGTAGTACATTCCTTTTTCTTGGGGGTTTGCACTTGCACGGAGTTTTTCACGTACGTACAACAAATTGACACGTTCCATCCATCGATCGGTAATAACTGATTGGTTGAATGCGGTGCGCGCAGGACTACATGGGCGTGATGGGCGGCGCGCCGTCGTCGCCGTGGGCATGCTTCTCGACGTCGGACCCGAGGGCGGCGGCCGCGGCGCGGGGCACCGACTATGGTGACGCGGGCGCCCGAGACGCTCCCTCTCTTCCCTATCGGCGGCGGCGACGACAACCAACCCCGGCGCCCGCGGCCGCGGCGCGGAGTCCCAGTCCCAGTCCCAGTCCCAGCAGACGAGGCCATCCGCGGCGGCAGCAGCAGGTACCTGCCGTTCTGGGGTGCCGCGCCGCCCACAACTGCCAGTGCCACCACTTCCGTTGGGATCCAGCAGCAGCAACACCAGGAGTAGTACTACAGCTTTTACAGCAACACCACCCAGATGCCCGGCACCGGCAGCCAAGATGCGTCATCAGCAGCAGCGGCGGCGGCATCCCTGAGCTCAGCCTCAGCTCCTGGTGCTCCCCTTACCCTGCAGGGACCATGTGATCGAGAGCAATGCAAGCTGCCACTGCATGCTCTTCACAATGTGCATGTCTGCTGTGAGTTTTATGTCTCTGAATTCTCATGGAAGGAGTAGTAGTTGCTGCCATTGTCCTACTAGGTTAAGAAGCATAATAGGAGTATGTAGAAGCATGTCTGAAGAAAGGCAATAGTGTCTGGTGATCTCTAGTACTATTTGCTAGCGAATTTGCAGCTGCACAGGCATTAACATGCATGCTTGTTGCCGGCTGGGCTTTAGACTCTAGCTACTGCATTGCATCCGGTGGTCCTCATGTATGTGTGTGTTCTGTGTGTGTGTTGTAGTGTAGCAGCACCAGCAGTCCAGTACAACAGTGTGGACTGGTGCAGTGAATTCTAGTGCACTGGTGGAGTGGTGCCGGGGGCACAGTTGTGTCAAACTTGTCCCTCCCTTTTGTGACTTCCAGAAAAAGGAATGAGGCCGCCTGCATGTCTGCTTTTCCATGCTCTCACCTCGCCTCTTGTCTGTTGAGACTTGAGAGACTTCTCTCAGCGCTGTTGGTGTCTTGTAGTTCCAGCATGCAGATGCAGGAAGTGTTCTCTCTCTACCACTGCTGGTTTTCTCAATCATTTCAGCCTTTCAGGGCTCGGACCACTTTTAGGTTTTTAGAGCCCAGATTTCCTCAATCATTTCAGCATCAAAACGCTTTCAGGGCTCGGACCAAAAAAAAACTTTACACAGTTTAGATGTACATTGGACTTGTTGGTAGCTCATGGATAATATTTACCACTAACAAACGAACGCGAAGCGTTGGTGATCACATTTGCTCCCCATCGGTCCAAAATTTGTTGTTGGTAGCTCATTACTACTTCGATTGGTGATCCCATTTGATCAAATGTTTGTGGTTATATGTAAAGTTCACATGTCTGGTTTTGGTTTCTTTCTGCCTTGACCATGCAAAACATGTGTGTGTTCCTGCCTCCGCTGCCATGCATTATATTGGATTGGGGAATGTCATATAGAGCACTTGATAATGTAGGAACCAAAGTGCCATACGGTTAGATTATGAATTTCTCACACTCAAGTTATTAGATTATAACTTTCTCACTCGGCGGACAGACATGTATAGAAGAGAAGAGTTCTCCTTGCCAAGCCATTGAATAAAGTTCTCCTAGCCTAGCCAGCTGTTAAGAAAATTTAGCGATTTTGTCATATTTTAGTCACATAAATACAATAGCTATATCATGACATATTGATGACGTACTATCTATATGGTCTATAGTTTAAATTAGAGTAAAAAAAATGTTTTATGTATACTTAAATCGTATAAATAGGGGTAAACGGGGTCTCCGTTGTTTCATAGAAATTGTTTGTTAAATCAGAAGAAACTAATTCTGTATGGAGATATTTGAAACTACCATATTCTATGTACTACAAGAATAATAGAAAATAGAAAACTTTAAGAAAAGAGTCAAAAGTGACATACCTTTTAAAGCTCTCCATAGTGTGGAGGAGATGCCCAATTTCTACCGATGCTGATCGCAAATCTATGAGCGAGACAAGATGCTCAAGCAATAAAAAGAAATATTTTGTTGCTCCTCTTGAGTTTGGCCAGGAGAGAACGGACATGTATTGTGGAAAAGGTTTCTTTTATTTTACGGGATCCCAGCTGGTGCAGATGGCTTCAGTGCCCTGGTTTTGTAGCAAACTAGCAATTCAAGATTTTGGTGCCTATTATTTGAAGTGGTTATTTTTTTTTTCTAAGATAGCGATGAAGTCAGGCACAACATAGAGGCAAAACCAGACCCGTGTAGACTAGGACTTTTTTGAACATGGGGAATTCTCATCATATAGGAGTTCATGTAAATTTAATTTTTTTTATATATAAAGGAGTTAAAAACGATACCTTTGTGAATAAGCGATATGGGATAAATTGTTATATCTTCACTCATGAGTTTTAACTGTTTATGTACCCGTAATAACCAGAGTCGATTGAAGGCCTTAAACACTATAGCCAACAAGAGAACTTGAGAACACAAGCTTAGAGGCAAAACATTTCCATATTATTAACCCTAACACAAGTAGAGAACAGAGTAACTGACATACCGTAGTGGTTTTGTTTTTGCTCTTTTGTAATAACATAAATGCCCGGGAAACGGTCATCAAAAAATATTTCATTACCATCAAATAACTTTAAGGGCTACAAGATCTAGTTTCGTTTATGAAGTTTGTTGTGATATCTTGTATTTTTTTTTCTATCTCAATCCCATTATCCTCGGTTGATCCATGCCAAATAAAAAAGGACGAAGACCTCCTCCGATCCCAAAGTGAATAAGCGATATGGGATAAATTCATATCGTATATCTTCACTCGATTATAAGAGTTATTTTGTAGTAACTTGCTTTATGCCCCCTTCCGTATCCCGTATGGCACCAGAGACACATAATTTTTTTTTTTTTTTTTGGTATGCTCTAGAAGAAACTTATGCTGTAACTCATTACAACAGGATAAGATAATGATATTTGTAGCCAAGCAGATTTTATTTTTATCATACTTGTCCATTGCCGACTCTAGATGGGGACGGTTCGGGTCGACCCTATGGTTCATCGATCCGACCCATAAAATTGAACCTAATGGGCCCCTTTTATGACCCATAAAGCTTGCTTGGTCTGATGGTTTATAGGCACTCGAACGGGTCAAGTGGATCGATCCACCCTTGGCGACGGCGGCGGAAGAAGCTCTCGGGGAAGAAGCCTCCGCTGATTCCAGACATGAGCTGAAGTCGAGCACGGGGCTGCGGCCATATTTCTCCTTGAGCTCGAGCGGGCCGGCGGAGGCCGAGCTTTGCGAGGTCGCCGAGAACGAGCCAGGCGAGGTTGAGGATCCAGAGCGGGATCCAGCGCATAAGGAGCACGACGAGCTCGAAGGTGGGCTTGCCCAACACTCGCGCGGGAGGACGTGGATGGCGTTGCGCACGACCAACCTCCATCTCGGAGTTGCCGCACAGATGCTCTCTCTGCTCCCCCTCGCGCTCGCCGAGATGCTCGCGCGCCGCAATCAGGGGAAGCGCACCGCTCGCTAGCAAAACGGAAAACCAAAAATCCATTGGAGCCCCTGAGGCTCGCAGTCAATAGGAACGGAGCAATCGGTGCTCCATGTGCTAATTAACGGATCAGTGGGTCAGACACGGTTCGCTCCCTGGATGACCCATCCCCATTTTGATTGCCGACGTATGTGTCTCCTCTTATCTTTCCAACAGGGGCCTGAATTTTATGTTCTGAGAGAAGATGAGTCTTTTGTATTTTTGGTCCAATCGTGAAACAATGATGGTTTTGCATGCGCAAAACAATTCATTGAGAGGCCAATTTGGCCAGTAAAGTAAATTGTCTTACGAAGTCCGTGCAAGGGAGCTTACCACGCGTTGCAGACAGTAACGATTGAATGCGGTCCCCGGTATTATTAACGCGACCGAACAAGACGGAGGGGATGCCACAAAGGATTGACCCGAACAGCCGCCAACTTGGTGCGGGTCCGAATGACATGCAGTAACGCCGGGCCGCAACTTGTTCTTTTGCCCTTTTTAGGGCCAAAAGCAGATTGGCGTCCTTTTTCGATAATCTACAAAAAAAATCCGCCAAAAAAAAAAAAAAAAAAAAAAAAAAACTGACATAGACTGTAACAATTCCATACAGTAGTTAACGTCTTACACGACTAGAGCAGCTACTGAGTACATAACGTGAACCCCAAACATAACTTCCATGAATATTCCATATGCTTCCAGTGAACTGACATAGTCAAGGATAAGATCGCTTCTCTGAAGCGACCACACTACTTCCACGAGAAAAGGATGACACTCCTGATGCCTTTGGCTGTTTGGCACCAGCTTTGCCCCTATATAGCTAAAAATCATGAGCTGGGGTTACGATTTCCTGCTAAGACCATGGAAGAAGCGGTGTTTCCTTCTTCTTGAGTGCTTCCGATGTACTCTGGACATGACGTGTGGCAAGAAACAGACCTAGATAAACAGAGCAGAGACAGAGAAGTGAAATTATCTTTTGAAAGTGCGGCAGGAGCCTTGTTATAAGTACCAAAAGTTTATAGCAAAATATTAAAAGTGATCGGGGACTAAAATTTCCACAACAACCTAGAAAAACACATAAAAATATAAGAAACAATGTATTTCTTCAAAAAGACAAACTACCTTAGAGTTGTTCCCAAGACCATAAGCAGAAAGTGTTGAATTGTCATCTATCAGTTTCTCTTTGTGATGTGCCAAGCAGTAGTTATCCCAGACATGCTTCCTGGAACAAGCAGAAACAAATGAAGGCCCAAGAATTAATCGAACACACAGCGCAAAACTCAGAATTGTCATTACTATTCAGCGCACACCAACACACAAGATTCCACAGTATAGTAGCTCTCCTGATTAGCAAAAAATGATGAAAAATGTAGTTCACAAAGCATAACTGAACTTAAAAAATCAGAACCGCGAACCCCACAATATTACATTATATTAAGGTCACAATGGGTTGGTAATTACACCTTCAGTGAGGCTCCTTCTCTAGCTTTTACATGGATGGTCATTCCTTAGCCTATACTTCATAAAGATAGAACCAACAATCAGTTTTATGCTTAGTCCTGTTAGTAAATCATATATATGACCATATGGGCTTAAACATACTTGTGAAAGCACATAAATATACTATGGGATGCCCATCTTTTAGCAGCATTTTTAAATAAATAAAATAGTTGACCCACTCAAAACTTATAGTCACAAAAAAGCAACACATCCGTATAGGCTTACTCCAACAAATAGGCACCACACTTTATGCTGAAAACTAGCAGCAGTAAAACTTCAGCAACCCTTTTAACTGATGGCTACCACCCATATTGTTCGGTAAGACGGTAAGAGTGCTACGGAAAGTTGAAACCATGGAAATGGAATCACACTTTGTCACTTTGGAAGGCCCAGAAAAAGCTTGAAGGAAAGCTACAGGAGGGTAAGAGCCAAGGATTAAGGTAGTATTTGGGTAGTAGACAGTGTAGAAAGTACAGGGTCCTGTTGTTCTGAATAACTGAGAAGTCAAAATTAGGCCAGAAACTTCTTTATGTACACAGCAGACTGAGCTCAAGCAAATAAAACAATCTTGGAAAAATATATTTTTACTTAAGTCCCAACTGGGAAAGATCATGTTGTGTTCGAGAGGAAAAAAAATTACGGGATAAACTACAAAAGGTTTGCCTAGCCATATGTACACACATTCAACTTTGAAATCTAAACAGGTGAACCTCAGGTGCAAAATCAAACTGAAAATCAAAATAAACTTCGGCTTCTTTTGTTTCTTAATGTCTCTGTTCAGCCATCATTATATACCCTACAGGACATACATGTGCAGTAGTATCAGATTGCTCAAGTGTTCAGTGTATGAGATATATGGAATAATAAAGATCCACCGGTAGCATGCCAAAAACATTCACCAGAAATAAACTTAAGACAACCCAGCTTAGATGCCAAGGTAACAAGCATAACAAAGAGTAATCCACAGTATAAATAATCACTTAGAAGCACGCAATTGTCCACAGGAAATGTTGATATTTTTCAAGAGGAAACAGGAACGGTTGTTTCCTTACCAAGAGATATGACGATGGCCCATCTGCTCTTGTTCTATCTCATTTATCTTCTTCCGAATAGCCAGCTTCAGATCCTTGACAGTGGCAGAATTCAACACCGCCACCTCTTTCACAGGAATAAAAGGAGCATATATGCAATCAATTTGAATTAAAATACACAGCAGGATACAAGTAGTACAACATCTACTGAACACTGAATGGCAATTCGATGAAAACGGAACAAAAATGTAAGGTCTGAAGGGGATCGATGTTGTACCAAAGGAGGTGTTGTCCAACTTGACAACGGTCAGCCTCATGGCGCTGCCGAGCTCGAGGTTTATCAGCGTGTCGACGTCGGCGAGGGAGGGTTTCCTGGGGACGTCCGCGAGTATGGGGTCGTCGAGGAGCGCGGCGAGCATGGACTGAAGCCTCGCCTGCTTGGCCTCTTTGCTCTGGTAAGCAGCCACCTCCTCGGGCTTCCTGGAACCCGAATCCATCGCTCCCGCCGCCGTTGAGAACGACTCCATTAGATCCCAGAGCGGAGCTCCGCGGCGGCCCCCCACGAGTACCCAACGGCGGCGACGGTGAGGTCGGCAGTGACGCTGAGATTTATGAGACCGACATGTGGGCCCTATTTTCAGTGTCCAAACTGCTAGCGTAGTTGACCGCCGTCGGATTGGAACGGGCCCGGTTCTGGACGGAGGGGTATCTTCTATCTTCTACTTCTATAAGCTTCCAGCAGCATCGGCTGCCGCAAATATATCTCGCCGCGGCCGTTAGCCCTAGCCGCCGTCCGCCTCCTTTCCCGTTGCCGTCGTCTCCAGCTTACCGCGCGCTGCCTGCGAGAAGCGAGGCGAGCCTTCCTACATCACCTACGTGAAAGGTACGTAAGCTATTGGTTGTGTAGCGTAGAGGAGCGCGGTCGCCTGACCTTGCCTATGGCGGCCGAGGAGTTTGGGATTCCACTCTCCGTAGTTGAAAGCGTTATGCTCGGCTGTTTCTCTCCACAGTCTTCTCCAGGTGGGTTCACCCGTGAGCCATGGCAGGTTTGGGGTCTTCTCCCGGTGGGTTCACCCGTGAGCCATGGCAGGTTTGGGGCCGGGGAAGGGGAATTTCGTTTAGCTGCTGGCTTGGATGGTTCAGTTGACGATGAGGGTGTAACCATTTAGTATCCAAAATGGTGGCATGGCAACGCCGGAAGCAATAAGCAGTAGTGGTTAAATTCATCGGAGTGCTGTTTGGTTATTTCCATGCGACTTCATCAACAGTTGTCTGTACAACTACTAATTAGGTTATGATGCCAATTGGAAACGCCACAGCCTGTTTGCATACTCTAGCTTTGTAATTAGCTTATGGGTAAATTGTAGGATTGGAACTGTATTTTTGCTGGTTAGTGTATCAGACAGTCAGACACATATGGTTATCTTGCAGTGGGGTTCAGGGATTATGTTCATTTAAACTATAGTGACTTCAATTTGTAGATTTTTATGATATCACATAAACACATCTGACATGGTGAGATTGCATATAGTTTCAGTGGGATATGGACTTAGACAGTCTAATTTTCCCTATAAATATCCTGTATTCAGTAGTCTTTATCTTTTATAGGGGAGTTATTCTTATTTCAATTAGCAGACCTATTGTTGTTCCAAAAGAGCCTTAGTGTTATTAGTGATGAATGATTGAAATGTCGCTTTCTACTTTTGGGATTTCTACACTAAAATTGATAGTGTTCACAAACAATTCACTCCTCCATGAAGAGTTGCTGCATGTATTGATGATTGAATTAACATTTTGCTTCTCATGGTTATGTTTCACTGTAATTTAGTTCTTGTACATATTCTACCTTATGCCAAGGGATTTGGACTCAGACAGTCCAATTTGCCCTATAGGCATCGTGTATTATGTAGTATTCATCTTTTGTGATCGAGCTATTCTTATTTGAATTGGCGAACCTGATGTAGTTCCAGAAGAACCTTGTGTTAATGATGAATGATTGAAATATTGTTTTCTTCTTTTTTTGGGACTGCTACACCAAAGTTGCTAGTGTTTGTAAAGAATTCATTCCTCCATGAAGAGTTGTTGCATGTAATGATGATTGAATTAACACTCCTGTGTATGTTTCACTATAATTTGGTTCTGGTATATATTCTATCTACCTTCTGTGAAGAGAAGTACATCGATGTGTGATTCTTACCTGTATGTTTACTATGGTCTCGCAGGTTAAAATTCGACAGCAATGGCGAAGCATCATCCTGATCTCATCATGTGCCGGAAGCAGCCTGGCATCGCGATTGGTCGCCTGTGTGAGAAATGCGACGGCAAGTGTGTCATCTGCGACTCATATGTGCGCCATGTACGCTTGTCCGGGTCTGCAATGAGTGCAATTATGGTTCATTCCAGGGAAGGTGTGTGATCTGTGGAGGAGTCGGCATCTCAGACGCCTACTACTGCAAGGAGTGTACCCAGCAGGAGAAGGACCGGGATGGTTGTCCCAAGATCGTCAATCTTGGGAGCGCCAAGACAGATCTCTTCTACGAGCGCAAGAAGTATGGTTTTAAGAAGAGATGATCGAGAAGATGGAGCTGTGTGGTTCTATTTGGCCGTGTGTTCTGTTCTATCGCACTGAATACTGATACTGAGAGTAGGTAGCTGAGGCAGCAGCTTTGTATTCCTGTTATTATGATTTGATAATTGATATTGATGTGAGATTGCAGCCCTGATAAGTGATATGAGTTGTAATAACTAATCAACTGTATGGTGTAAGAAACTGCTTATGTAATTCGTGCTTGATGGTAATGGCCATGAATGGACTTGAAATCTTGGCATGACCTTTGTCATCATATGGCAGCTTACTGCTCTAAGAATCTGGCTGTCATTTGGAACGAAAGAAACTGGGTGTGCGAGTGTGTTTCCCAGTACATAATGTACTTTGGTTTGAGAATCAGCTGGACGCAAAAAGACGAATAGTTTGTTGGTTTTGAGAATCAGCTGGAAGCAAAAAGACGATCAGTTTGTTGGATCCTGCCTGAATGCAGGGCTGGCAAACTTTGCACGCCTGGAGGATAAGGTTTGGTTGGCTTTTTAGACTAGTTCCATCCAAGACAATTTTTCTCTGTCAGTCCAATATAAGAGGCGTTTTTTTTAATCGTGTTTTATTTGTTTTACTCGCAACTGTGAACATATGTATATTTTTGCATGCCATTGTCATTGCCAGTCACGAAGTAATTGCTGGCTGATCTGGTTTACTTGGTTAGTTGAAGCGCACCGCTGTTGCCTAGTCGCTGCAAATTGCAATGGCCTGCGTTTGAGTTTGACTGCCCTCATACAGCCTGCCGTTTTTGCGACGGCTTATCTACGTGAGGAGTCAAGCCAGACAGATAGATCAGGTAGAAATGCAGCGACAACGACACCATTTCACCTCCATCAGCAAGTAAAGCACCCTAAAGCTTAAACAAAGGTCCAAGCTAAACGTCAGTACAAAAGTACGCCGAATACAAAAATCCAAACTAAACATTATCAAAGTCCGTTGGAAGGAGTAAAGAAGAGTTGGCATCTGATACGTCTCCTCGAAGCAGACGCTAATCTACTCGCTTAAAAAATTAATTATATATTGTAATTTAACCCAAAATCATGGTCGAAAAAGAGCTCCACATGACATGTCCTGCCTGCCTCCTTCCGGAACGAACGGGACAACACGCATGCCCTGACTGACCTGGCTCTTCTCCCTCTCCCTAGAATAGAAGAGGGAAAACAAAAAGGAAAAGCCGCAGAAGCCGCTGCAAATTGGGAGTAACCCCACCACGCATTATCCCTAGAAAACGGTGGGAAATCGGCGAGAAAAAAGGGCGAAATCAAAATCAGATCAAATCGACGCGACGGCGAGAGAAGCCAACAAAACAGAGGCGGGCAGGCAGGGCCGCAGCCGCCGACGCCAGCACATCCTCCATTCCGCCTCTTCCCCACCTCCACCACCACCTCCCGTCTCCTGGGCTCCTTCCAAATCCACACACTTGCGCCGCCGCCGCTATCGCCACCGGTCACCATCCGTCCGACGAGGAGGGGAAGGGACCGGCGGGAGGGAACCCTAGATGATCCGATCCCGGGTCGGGACCAGAGAGAACCTTCCGGACTGCGCCTTCGGTCAATCGCCGCCTCGCCGCCAGCCCCGCCGCCTAGGGTTCCCGCGCCTGTAGATCGGATTTGTGGGACGAGGAAGGGGGAGTGCCAAGTAATGATGGGGTCGAGGCGCTCCAAGCGCGTTTCGTGGGCCACCGGGGCCAATCTCTGCAAGGTATTGTGATAACACCCTCGCCGGAATGAGTTGTTCATCCATCCGCCGTCCAAAGGCGAGGAGAACGATTCGCGCCTCACCCTCCCCAATCCATCCATCCTTTGTGGCTTGCCCGCAGTTAACCAGTTTTCTTTGTTGGGTGTTCCTGTTTGTTGGTGATTTCTCCATCTCTGCGGAACAGGCACGTTCTGATCCATATGCTTTGATTGCGCAATGTGTTCGACTTGCCTGAAAAGGACATGCAATCTTACATTACGAATGCAATGCTCTGACTGAGATGGGTTCATCTGGCCTACGCAAATGAGCCAGGATTGCCGTTGTTCGTTGCATGAATACCAGTCACTTCAGCAACAGCTCTGAGAAATATTTTTTAAAGAGAATGATTGATCTTCACATATATGAGTTAAACATCAGAGATTTGCAAATCAGAGGAATGTGACTTGGGGCCTAAATAAGCAAACAAAATCCCTAAATAACTTGACAATATAAACAGATGAAGAGTTTCATGAATTCTATTACTCTATATAAATTCCATCTCTTTATTTTAAATGCCATATATGCTTATGCATAATCAAGCAAAGCTCAACTCTTATCGTCTCTACAAGCAAAGGAAAGTTTGTATGAGAGTACTTCTATTAATGCCTTATCCAGGTGAAAAAAACAGTAGTCCAGATTATAAGCATGCATTTAATTTCCAAACTGGAGGACATGTAATCAAAATGTATTGTTATAATTTCATTCTCTAGTGTATTTTGTGTTCCAGTTTATCCTGTGTATTCTTTTTAATGCCAGCCAGTGTAAACAAATAATTGTGAGTTTTGCCACTAATGATACTGTAGATTGATAAGATACATAAGATTAACTTGAGTGATATTGGCAAAATGAAATTTAAATTTCACAGTGCAGTGTTTGATAAGACATGATTTTGGGAAAAAAAAAAAATCATCATTTGTCCTTTCAAAAAAGAGAAACAACTCATTATTTTCCATAAGCTTGTCTAAAGTCATCTTTGTATACTCAAGGCAGAAAATCTACCACCTAATGTCAATAAGCTACAAATAAGAAACTGTTTTGGATACAGTTTTGAAGAAAAAATTGCTATCTTTCTTCTTTTCACAGTGAGTGAAAATGATGAAAAAAGATCGTTGTTTGTTTTCATGTACATGAATGTTTTTCTTCAGGTGTTGTTAAACTATTTTTAACATTTCTCCATGTAGCAAAATACCACAAGATACTTTACATTTTTTGCACAATAGTAGAGGATGAAAATATTTTGAGAAAAGTTCTGTGGAGAAGGATATCTTCCATATCACTATTGAAGATACTGCACAATATATTCTGCTAGCATCCTACTGTTTCTCATTTTTAGTGCACAGATGAACATTTCCCTTGATGTGTGCAATTGAGTTGCATTGTACAAAAGACTAAAAATCCGCTTTTCTTTGAGATGAAAAAGTCCTCTCAGCATGATTCAATGGTTTTGCTTACATTGGACTGTAGTAGTAAGCTCATCATGTGCTGTTCTATTTCCTAACTAATTGATCACACTGAGTGAAAGGACTAATGCAGCATAGGAGTTTCCTCTTGTGCTCTTTTGTTTATTAAAATAACAAAAAACAAAAAGGTCTTCCTAATAAAGTTTTGGCATTCTTATATGGAAGAAGCTCCCTGTTATATCTTGAGATTTGTCATGTTGCTTTGGCACAAAGGATCTTTGTAGAAGGAACACTAATTTGAGGGAAGACATATTTATGGCATGCATGGAGATATAACACCATCTACATATTATGCATAATATTATTTATAAGTTAGCAGACATAGCTGCATATATTGATAACTGAAGTATAATAAACTTTGTTGGTTCCTGGAGCGTGAATTTGTGATATGTTGGATATGCCTATGAATGGAGTTTGATTAATTATTGTAAAATTCAAATTCGTGACAAAATTTAGCACTGAATAGAGTAGTATTTAGTAACCTCCAGTGGTCCACTGCAACAATTTTCTTACATGATCTCATGCACACTAGCTATCATATAACTGAGTAACTGGCATTTTATCTGCATGTCTGATATTGACACAAAATATCAGACACAAAATGTGGGCTACCCATTTGTATCGAGTTCTTATCTTTGTTAAAAAATGCATGGTTTATTTGTTTTGGAAATGACCAACAATTGGTCATATTACCCCTTTTATTTTGGGGCTGTGTGCTTGTAACTCTTGTAGTCTAGTGTGCATAATTCTTTTTATTTGTCAAAAATGACCATGCTGTGGGAAAATTTTCCATTCTTCGTTTAAGAAAAAGGATGGGCCATGTTATAGATATATGTATATATTAGCCATTTAGTGTATAAAATTTCATATACAATTAGGTTCATGTTTCAAAACGTTGTCACAATATAGTGGTTTTGTTGCTCTAAGTGATTTATACTCTTCAAAAATAAACCCTGAACTCCATGATGTTTAAAATGATCATAGAACATATAAGTAAAAATCAGCAGAACTCAAAAAAATGCAATGTGCAATAGCAGGCGGGTATACCCAACCCTTAGTGCGAACAAGTTAATCACTCTTTATTTTACTGAATTAGTTTATGCTACTAATGAATGCAATAAAGTTTGCCTGGTGTGCTTTCTTTTGGAAAAAAAATTTATCTTCCCTGTTGCTTTTTGGTGTGTCTTATTGCTAAACCCATACTCACTCTGTTGCAAATTGTAGTTCGTTTTAGTTATGTTCGAAGCAAACATTCTCTAACTTTAACCAAGTTTATATCAAAATGTATATTAGCATCTACAATAGATGTTTTTCGCAAAAACACACACAGAAAGACATATTTTGTTGTGGAATTAATGAAAGTTCTTGATGTGGTAGATGTTGGTGCATTTATGAACTTGGTCAAACACACACAGAACTAAAAACAGCTTACCTTTTGGAACAGAGGGAGCATCTTTTAGTTCTTCATACATTCTCTTCATTTTTGTATGATTTATGGCTCAACAGAACCATTTAGTAACAAAAGGTACTACGAGCGATTACATTCATGTCATCTGTTCAGAATGAGATGTTAAATCCTTCACTGTATGGAACCAAGAAAGTAATATATATGTGTGTCTTCTCAGAATTTTCTTGACACTAGAGCTGAATGTATGCAATTATGTTTGGCATGCCTAGAATCTTATGCATGGATCATTTGTTTTCATATTTCGATTTGAAGCACTAAAACATTAGTGATGGTATTCGTTGTTAATTTGTTCGCTTATGGTTTCCGTTGTTTCTTTTTATGTTTCTATATGCACTGCGATTATACAGTAGTGCATGTTGTTCGTTGTTTGTAAATCAAATTTGAGATGAAATATTTTGACTGCTAATCCAATTAACTATCGATTACGAGTCTGGATACAGTTTTTCTTACAGATCTAAAAGGCCACTATTTGTGTCATCATTTCAATTTTATGCTTACTTGAATCAACATCTGTATTTTGTCATATATTGTGGCAGCCATGTAATGAATAGATGTGTGATTAGTATGCATGCACAGGTTTTGCTGATTCTATTACGTTTTTGTATTTCGTGAATCTGCCAGGTAAGGCTTTTTCTTTCGGAGGATTCCCCTTCTCAAGCTGGATTAAGACCGCAGGACAATCTCCAAGCAAAAGGCTCATGGTTAATGCATGCAGCTGGCCCAAGCTCAGATGATTCGCTGCCACCTGGCTTCGAATCGTTGCAGCCAACCAGCGATCTCAAAATTGACATATCCCAAATTCCTCTTATTAGTTGGAGGTGCCCACCACAGGTAATTTTGTAATTGCAACTTGCCAAGATGACTTCAGATATTTTTTTGCAATCCCCCACAGGTCGAGTATTTTTTTTTTTAAAAAAATAATTGTCGGTATCTTTGGTTGCAGATATTGTATAATCCTGATTGGCTTGTTGTTGCTGGAGAAGAAAGTGAGGAGGTTTCATTGCAAAATGAGAGGATATTTGGAGCACTGGAGGCTATATATCCACGGCCATCGAACATTCCTCCAAAGTACGCAAAGCTGCATTTTAGTTTCCCATTCTTCAGATATCTCTCTTCTCATTCCTTATATATAAATAAACTATTTTCTGTGCCAATCCAGCCCAATGATTACTCCTGATGTGAAAGACTTCCAATATGATGATTCCCGAACCCAGTTGGTTCCGTTGATCCCAGTTGAAGAGGATGATGTGTCTGACCAGTTGGAAGAACCACCTGTTGATCTACCAAGTAGTTACCACCAGTCAGATAAGTATGACTCCGCAATATTCAGGGCCCCACAAGCCTCAGATGCCCCTTTACACAGCCGAATGATTCCATTAACACAACAAGTTCTGGGCTCCCCGTTGAGCCTGATGCAGTGGCTGCTGCATCTGCTGCTTATACTGCCATAATGCAAAGCAACCAAATGGGAACTATGATTGACAAAGATCTGCTCATCCAAATATTAAGTGATCCTGCCCAAATTGAGAGGTTGATGAAAGAATATGGTGCGCTTAAACATGAACAGTCAAGCAACAGTTCTGTCGTCCCAATGGCGCAAGGTCCACTGCCCCAGATGACAGCTAGTGTTCCAGTCTCCTTCCCAAATCATACCACTACATTTCACAACATAAACCCTACACTGCCACCTCCACCTGTTCTGAATCGTCTACCTCCAGCTATTCCTTCAGTTACCATGAATCCCCCAGCAAGTTCAAGTCAACCAATCAGTTTTCCAAGTGGCCCAACCAGGGGTTTGAACTATTATCAGACCCTTATCCATCAGCATGGAGGGGAGGCAGGAACCACTTCAACAGAATGGAAGGCAGTTTGCAATGCATCACCAGCCTGTTGTGTCGCAGGCCAGTGCCACTGATATTATCAGCAGTGGTACGATGCCAGCTAGGGATACTAAACATAGGCCTACGAAGCCTTGTGCTTACTTCAACAGTGCTAGAGGATGCCGGAATGGTGCGAACTGCACGTTTCTGCACGATGTGAATGCCGCGAGGAAAGAACAGCCAAAGGGATCCAAAAGGATTAAGCTAGACAGCAGAATAGCCGGGCGGTATTGAGGGGCTGCTGCTGGTTGATTTTTACTGTTCTTTGTTTTTAAATCCTTTTTTTGCCTTTTTTTTTTTTTTCCTGCAAAAATGATTCAGTAAATATTGCGCGCCAGCTCCTTTGTTTCTTTCTCTTAGCCCATTTCTCTTTGTTTACTAAAAGAAAATGTTTTAGAAAGAAAAAAATAGCCCATGATTAATTGGAGCTCTGTCGTTACTGAACCAGTTGAAGCACACGTTAATGTGTGGTAGCTATGTCGTGGTCATTTGTGTTCTATTTCTTTTTTTTTTTTTTTTTTTTGTGAAAACTGAGAAATGCATAGGTGCGTGTACTTTATACTCTTTTAAAATTAGTGTTATTTCTTGTTTTTGAAGAAGTCAAATATTTGATTTTGGTCAAACATATATAAGATTTTTTTTAAATATTTATGATACATGATTAGTACCATTAGATGAATCATTAATTGAATTTTTTATAATAACTTATTTGAAGATATTAAAATATTGCTATATATTGTTAATGTTTTTTTATAAACAGTCAAAGCTGTAGTTTGACCTCGCATATGATAGCAACACGTATTTGAGGACAAAAAGAGTAGATCTTAAAAATAATAAATAAAAGTACATAAAACGTACTTTGGACAAATTACTTACTGTTTGGATTCTCTCTAAATTTTAGAGGTCTATAAACATCAGAACACTTTAAATCACTTTTGAGGTCTAATTCTCTAATGTGAAGCTAGTGGGCTAAATTTTAGAGCTAACTTTAGACTTACTGCCTCTGGAGCTTTAGCTCAAGTTTAGCCCCATTTGTCTTGCGTCCCATAAAGCCGTAAACTAATATGTGATCGAGCCGATAAGCTGTTGGAAACAACTTGGTATATCGTTTTGCTTGATGCATTCCTAGTAATTTGAAATTCCTATTTTGCCCGGCGTGGTGCTAGTAAGGTACTCTAGTTTAGAAGCATTTCTTATAGATAGAGAGTTAAATTTTGTCATGTTATAACTAATAATTAAGCTAACAATTTGTAACTGTTATGATACAAAACTTAATAATATTATACTTGTAATGAAATATACTATTTCAACAATCATGAATTTATAATTATAGATAATATAATTTGAAATAAATTAATAGCTTAGCTAAAATATAACTTAGAAGATATAGTGCCATGACTCCACAGACATGTCCAGATGGTGTGTTGCATGGACACCTAGTTTCATATTGATTTAGGAAAGATAAAGCTAAAATTTGAGTGCCACGTGTTAGTGACTAGAGTAATTTTGTCCAGAGTACGTACTCGGGAGCTGTAGTGACTAGTGACATGGGCGCACATGTTAGTGTCATAGTTGAAAAAGGTTATGGATCGAATCAAATGGATCACATTAGTGTTGTTCTACTATTCGCTAACCGATCGAGGCGCACATATACTTAGACCCTCTTTGGCACAACTCTAAATGGCTATAGCTTCTTGATACTGTGATGCATAACAGTAGAGATGCATGGCCATAGTTGTACCAAACGAGACGTTGATAAATTCTAACGGCCATACCAGGAAAAGATTTTGTATAGATATAAGTACTTAGTACGTATTAAGCTTTTGATTTCATGCATGGGACTATGGGAATACGGGACACTCACCTGAGCTCCAAATGCCTACACAGCCCTTACTGGAATCGTAGTAACGCCACACGCCGGCACCCCACCACTTAGGTCATCGTGATCTCTGAATGCCACCGGCACTAGTAAACTTGCGTTCCCTCGTTTGCTGATTCGGCGTATGTAGCGCATGCACCATGCATGCTAGCTGCCTTGTGCGGAGTGCGGTGCCTTGGCACGGCGGCACACACCTACACGCGTTCTGGTTTCGGTGAGTGGTGACGAGATGCCCGGCTCCGTCCGCGGTTCGTCATATCGATCGTGGGCATCAACGACGACGCGGCGCTCTACCAATAGCTGCATCATCTTTCTCGAGGCCGCTGCGGCCGGCGATGACCTCAGTGTGGTCGCGCGGACCTCCACGTCGCTGTCGAGCAGCAGCAGGCAGCAGCCCTTGGCCCTTGGTCTTCTGTTTAGTATATCATCACGCACAGGCTTACGAAATCACAACAGTAGGCGTGGTGGTGACTC
The DNA here is from genome assembly GCA_015847255.1 of Hyparrhenia diplandra. NCBI lineage: Eukaryota > Viridiplantae > Streptophyta > Magnoliopsida > Poales > Poaceae > Hyparrhenia > Hyparrhenia diplandra. Next base: position 24,888 of record JADLZK010000684.1, on the reverse strand, counting down.
AAGCCCATGGCCCGAACAGCCTCGATTGGGTCAGGCCCAGTCATGAACTAAAGCCGTTCCGTTTGTACGTATATAGTGCCACATCGTCCGCAGAACCCTAAGCACACCGGCTGATAATCCAATCACCTTGAGGACCTACCACCGTGCGGCAGGCGCGGCGAGCAACCACCTTCAAAATTTGAGAAATATACATACTCTTTGGCCTTCCTGGCTGGCGCGCCACATGCGCGTCTAGCATTTTTGTCGTTTTTTTTTTTGTCAAAATTCTGTTCTCATTGATCTTTTTTTGTTTTTTGTTGTCAAAATTCTGTTCTCATTGATCCAAAGCTACCTCTTTAGCCGTCCATATTTTGAGTAAGTCTTTTTTGTTTTTTTTGGGTCCAAATTCTGTTCTCACTGATCCGAAGCTACTTTGGTCGGCCATAATTTCAGTACCTAAGGTTAGTTTCAGACTTTCAGCGCATTATAACATCTCTTTTAATTTTACATATGAATCACGAATATCCGGGTCCATACACCAAGAAGCATGTACCAACGGGCATCTGCAACAGCTTTACTCCAGAAGCGAACTCCAAATGTCTACACATACTGAAATAGTAGTACGCCACACGCCAGCACCCCACCACTTATGTCATCGTCTCTGATTGCCATCGACGATGGAGGCCCTCGTTGATCCGTCTCGTCGCCGATCATGGGCTCGCGCCCTGGCCCTAGAAGAAGGTCGCGACGATCGTTTTTGCATCCCGGGGCTTCAGTTTCTTGTTTATCCCTGACAACGGGACGAAACCAACGTCGTACGTTACCCTCCCATCCACCATTCCTTCCCTAGCTCGCCGTCGCGGGGAGTTTACCGGCGCCGACCACACTTGGCGGGCCGCGTCGACATGGCCCAAGGAGGCCGGTTCGGTACCGCGGGGGAGAGAAGAAGGCCGCGGCGGCGGCACTTCCCCTCCCCGCGGCGAGTTCGCGAAGGTGTCGGGCCGGCTTCCCCACCCTCATCCGCCGGGTACGGATAGGCGGCGGGGCGTGGAGCTCATCCATGGCGGGCGGGGGCGCGCCTAGGGTTAGGTTAGGGGAAGAAATGAGGGGGGGGTGGAGCTCATCCATCATGGGCCGGCGCCCTGGCTCGGGGAGGAAATGAGCTCGGGTCGTAGAGCCCGATGGCGCCGGGCGCCGGGGCCGGGGGGGCGGAGCGGCGGCGGGCGTCGGGTCCGGTCGGGATGGAGGAAGACGAGGAAGGCGTCGTCCGCCGTTACCTTGAACCGTTACATGGGCCTGCTTGGTCGGCGTATAACACGCCCTGCTCGCTGCATCATCTTTCTCACACTCGCTGCTGCGGCGATGACCTCCACGTCCCTGTCGCGCAGTAGCAGCCAGCCCCCTCCCTCCAGTCCTGTTTATCACACACAGGCTCACCAAATCACCACAGCAGGCACACGGTGACACAAGCCCATGGCTCCAGGCTCCAGCAGCCTCGATTGGGCCAGGCCCAGTCGTGAACTAAACCCGTTCCGTTTGTACGGAGTATATATAGTGCCACATCGTCCGCGGGACCTAAGAAGACCGGCTGATAATCCAATCACCTTGTGGATCGATCACCGTGCGGCAGGCGCGGCGAGCAATTACAATTCAATCATGATATGAACCACAATTCAAACATGCTTCGGCTGGCGCGCAACATGCGCATCTCGCACTTTTTTATTTGTTAAAATTCTGTTTTCTCATTGATCTGAAGCTACCTCTTTAGACGGCCATAATTTCAGGAATTTTTTTTAATGTTTGTTTTTCTGGGTCCAAATTATGTTCTCATTGATCCGAAGCTACTTTGGCCGACCATAATTTCAGTACCTAGGTTAACATCCCTTTTAGTTTTAGAGATGCATCACGAATACATACACCAAGATGCATGTACCACCAGTTTAACATCTGCGACAACTTTGGAAGCTAGATGCATGTAATCGACAGTTGATCATTTGTACTAACAAAATTTCTTTACACTTGAGAGCGGATTTGACAACACTTTTTTGAACAATTTTGGAAGCAGCAAACACCCTAACTCACATCACGTGCGATGAGGCAAACAATGCGCTCCGAACAGAAAACAGTTGATTCGTGGGCTTGCAGATACGGAAACAAATGGAATGAGAGCTGTATCCACACCAACAGAAACTTCAATATCGCCAAATAAGTACAGCAGACCAATCCACACACTCTTGATGCCGCTGTCGCATTACAAGTCAAGGGGCATATTATATTACACACGGAAACCACTATCAGTCACATAACACAACCAATAAGAACCAGCAAATGTACACATATAAAGCAAGCGGCAGCTGCTGCCCTTTTTCCAACCATACTCAGTATTCCAACGACGAATCAAGAAAATATAAAAATTTGACGAATTAGATGGAGTGTGCGGAGAAGGCAAGAGTCATCACGCGAAATCCATCTAGATAATCGATGGCACCCCACGCGAACATGGTGCTGTGCTCGGCCTACTCATCAGATATGCCACCTCTTGTCTGCGTGCCAGAAGGTCCGTTAGGAGAACTCAGAGAGTAACCACGAGGTAATTATGAAATGCCTCAACAAAACGAACTTTGAAACGCAACTGGATAATGCATGATAATAACATCGTGAGTATAAGAGATAAGGCACTTACCAGATGCGTTGTGAGAAGCAGGGGCTGCAGGGCCATTGCTTTTCACGTTTTGCTGAGCCTGTGATGATGATCGTTGCATGCGAGGTGACGAGTCGTGCTTGCCGTTGGTCATGGGCAATGAATGCCTTTTCCTTGGGTTGCTGTCCTGCACATCTGGGCTCATCTTTGGGGACGAAGACGCCTTAGCTCTTGCAGATTGTGTAAACTGCATGTAGCTTGGCAACGGGTTGCTGTTGCTGTTGCTCATACGAGGTTCTTGATCGATGTGGTCGGATTTAGCAGCCTTGCTTGAGCTTTCTCTCTTGCCATGCCTTGATTCCTTTGAGAAGTTGTCGGTGCTGCTCCGTCCAACCGACTCACTGCCTGGACTAGCCAGCGACCTCTTGCTTGCACTGGACTTGGGCTTTTTGCTCCTGCTCTTTTTGGTATTGACAGAGACCTCACTTGATGGTGTTCCATGAGATTCCGGAATGGTCACTCGGCTCATTGGAGTTCCTTCAGGTGTGGCATAAGATGCGACAGATTTTTCCAATCGTTCATGCAACTCTGCTGACATTTCTGGCTCAACATGTGATTCCTGAACAAGCTCCTTTTGTGGCTGGGCTTCTATTTCAAGGGCAGGAACATGGCCATTCTGTTCTACTTCCTTCTGTGGCTGGGCTTCTACTTCAGGAGCAGTTTTTACCTCAGAATGGACAATATTGGAGTCTTTATCAGCTTTGTCAGTGATATAGTTTCTATTCTCCAGAGCTCCAATCTCCATCACGATCTCCCCACCATCACCTTCTGATCTATCTGGTGAGTCCAGTGTAGATGAAATTGATATTTCAGTCCCACATTCTGATGCAGCAACTACCATTTTAGTATCATGACCAACTGAGCTTTCTTGCATGCCTGTGACATCTTGCTTTGACGAGTAATCTTCTTGTGAACTAGGAGTGTGCACCCTTGACTTGCTCGCCCCATCCAGATGCGATGAGCTGCTGGACCTGCTGACTGTCGAATTTGTACTCAGCTCTTCAAACTTCAATTGTGCAGCAGCAAATGCTGGATTGCATGACTTTCTTGCCACAAACCTTTTACCTTCCATCTCTAGTGTCTGCTCAGAATTGTATGCATCACCACTGTCCTCATTGGATGATTCAAGTTTTCCAGGAAGTGGACAGGGATCCGTTGATGCATCAGCTTGGGCACATTGTTGATTCAAGGACATGAAAGGCTCATCCACATCATTTTCAGCCTTTTGGTCAGTTACTTGCTCAGCATCTACATTATTAGTTTCGATGAACTCTGATTCAGGATCATGTTCCATTTCCAACTTAGGGCTTTCATCTGGGACACTTGCAGGAGCCTCCAAGGCGCCAGAATCAGATGTCTCTACTGTTTCTTTCACATCATCAGCCACCAACTTAGGGAAAGATAGGTCTGAGTCCAACTGAACAATGTCTTCATCACACTGAGAATGTTCAGTCACTTGTTCTGTCACAGCTTCACCCATCAACTCACTATTTTCTTCATACTCTGGCAGGTGCTCCACAGTGATTGGTGGAATTAAAGCCGCCCACCTCTCCATCCATTCCCATGTAACATCAGATTCTGAAGGATCACATTTTATGCGAAAAAGGATTTTGACGTCGACTTGTTGTCAATGAGCTGACAGAAGATGTGCAATGTGAATATGAGGAAATCGAAAGTACAGAAAGAAAAATGGACATTTTAGACGTTCAGAATGTGGATTCTGATGTCTTACCTTGAGCGCAAATCCATTGCAAAGCAATTTCTCACCTGAAGAATGAACAATAGTCTCCTGCATGGGGAAAACAACATGTGAATTCACAGAGCTAAGGAGCAGAAATTGGTTGCAGCTCTCAAGAATGTTTTGGGAGGGCTACAGTCAACACTCTAACACAAACCATGTCCCTACATGTTTCAGGCAGAAGATAATCACTTATGAAATGAGATTGAATTTCACAATAGCCAAAAGGATGTAGCGTTGAATGGAAACAAAAACTCTGAAGACTTGCAATAGATTAACAGCTTCCAGGATGCTAGCTAAAACTAGGAAAAACTGCACATAAACATCTTAGACCTTACTAATGTTGCTAAGCCCAACTCAGCTGACTTGGCAAAACAATCTCATCACAAAGATATAATTAGTATCAGTAAATGGCACATGATATGGTTGGGCCAGATCAAATGTCATTTTGTTCACTAACACTGGTCACATAATACACTCATAGTCCAATTCCAATGTAGCAGATGAAAAAAGAAAGAAATGATAATGCGGTAAACAGAAAGTCATCATTTACCTGAATCTTTCCTGGTGAATGTTGTGCTTGATGAGCCCTGATTAACCCTTGAATTTTAATAATCGCAAGCAAGCATTGTAAAGATTCTGAAGCCTGCTTTCTAACTAGATGTCCACGTATAACAGCTTGAAGTTTCACCAGATCCTTCTCATTCAGTAGCTCTTCCCTTGCCTGTAGTCATGCAAAAGGACAAGGTCTTATTTTTTTTATGTCGATAATAATATATAAATAATTAATATTAATAACATTGGATGAGGAACAGCTAAGCATAATGCTAAAAGAGCAATAATTGCAACTTACAATGCAAGTGCCACTGCCAGGCTGAAGATTACTAGCTGCAGACTCCAAATGATCTTCCTCAGGGTCTGCACTGCTTCCTTCAACAAGTAAGGTGTTCTCCCCCTGCTTCGGCCCAGTTGATGAGACAGAAATAGTTTCATCTTGCTCTTCACTTAGTTCCTGAACTGCCCTTTCCGGTGTCTCTTCTGTTGCATTTTCTACTGTCCCTTCAGCTGTATTTTCAGATGCTGTCTCTGTTATTTTTCAGCTGGTTCTTCAGTTGGTGCGTCATTTATTTTTTTCGGCTGGCTCATCAGTTGGTGATTCAGTTATCTTTTGAGTAGGTAGTTCAATGGATTTTTCAATTATCTGGTCAGCTGGTTCTTCCATAAGTTTGTCAATAGGCTTTTCAATTGGCTTCTCCAGCAGCTTTTCATCAGAATTCTCTTGATGCAGAGGCTTCTCCTCTGGCTTCTCTTGATGCAGAATCTTCTCATCTGGCTTGTCTTGTTGCAGAGGCTTCTCCGACGCATAAGAATATGTTGAAGTATAAACATTGTTGCTTGGGGTAATGTCAGCCTTAGCTTTGCTGGAACTAAGAGTTTCAGGTTCTGAGATATCAGAGTTCTTCAAAACTCGATGCCTTGTGGACCTCCTACGAAAGCTCCATCTGCTTTTATCTGATAAGGCCTTGTTCTGAAAAGAGTGAACATGCACATCAGCGTGAAGTTTAGAGATTGATACGAGGAACAGAAATTGAAAGAACTTCTTTTACTTTCCACACATACAAAAAGAAAACTTGGTAGCTGATTGCAAAAGTGGAAGGTGTTACTATTTAGGCAATACTTTGTGAGGAAACTACATTGTGAGGTGTATGCACTAATCCATTTCATATCCAAATTTAGGTAGTGGAGGTCTATACACTAATCCATTTCATAGAAAATAGTGCATTACATTGTGATGAGGAAACTACACTGAACTACTTTAGGCAATACTTAGTGACAAAGTGCACCACTTAAAAGTTCGCATGTACTCATAGTCAGGGAAGACTATGAATCGCAAGAAAAATATCTCTGATTTATTATTAACACTGATGTTCCATTAGAGTGTAATAAACTTTGCGTACTTTGTGTCAATTCAAATGAGCTAAGGTCCCCTAATTCAAGAGGTACAGCTATGAAAGCTGACCTGTCAAAAATCAATAACCTGTTCTACCACATGGTAATTTTCATGTTGTGCATAAAAGAATCCACCAACCCAAAATGGTAACTTTACTCAGTATTTTTGTTATCTGTGCAAGAATATTTGCTCCAGAGTCAGGTGACACCTCCTATCTTCTAGCCTTAGAAGCGGATATAGTCACCAGTAGCTCATCATTTAAAACAAAATTGTCAAATCAGGAAGGGACAAGGCTGGAAACAACCGAGCCCAAAGAGGAGAAAGACAGACGCAACAGGCCGAGGTTGACACAGTGAAAGCAATTGCATAGCAGTGAGAGCACTACATGGAGCATACAAAGAAAGAAGCATCAGATCCCTCCTTGCTGTGCTGCATGGGATCAAGACGACACAAAACAGCACCCTAACCCATACTACAATATATGGTACTGACTGCAGCTATGGACATGCAGCAAAATAATAAAAGAAAGTCTCTCTTTTTTTTTTGTTCTTTAGTTTCATCCCGAAAGAACGGAATTTTCTGGTGAAGAGCCATGTCCATGCAGCCAGGCAACATCATGTTCACGAAATGATGAACAATTATCCACCTGTCAACATCGCGAACAAATCCGAAACTAAAAATTCAAAGCCGACAAAGTGAGCGAGCTGAACCAGTGAGAGAATCTCTCAAATTCGCAACTTGATTCCATCTCCCCGCTTCGAATTAAACCCAGATCTAACAAGGATCACACACACCCTGCCCCTAAACCCCACGCATTCGGCAGAGATCTAACGAAACAAGCACGGCAGCTCGACCGAAAAAGGAAACAACTTTCGGCGCCGCGCTCGAAAGAAAGAGAGCAAGAGACGCCGCATTCCGCGGGCGGGCGAGCACGCACGCAGCAACACTGACCTCGTCGGGGTGGTCGTCGGCGTCGGCGTCGGAGCCGGCGGCGGGATCGGATCCGGAGCCGGCGCAGACGAGGATCTTGAGGCAGCCGTTCTTGGACCGCGCCATGGAGCGGGCGGATCGCTCGCGACCTGCCGCCGCCTCAGTCAGTCAGTCAAGTGCTCTGCTCCGCGCGCGCGTGCGTTTCTGGAGTCTGGGGCGGAACAGGACGGCAGTGGATGGCGGCTCTGCCTGCCTCTCTGCTCCTTGGGCGCCTTGGCTTGTTCGCTTGCGGCTGGTGCCTGTGCAGCTCTGCACGGCGTTTTTATATTTTTGGATGGAGATGGAGGCCTCCTCGCTCCTCGGGCCCCTCCGTTGCTCCTTCCCCTCTGTGCGTTTCTTTATCTAGACTAGACTACACTAGGGGAAAAAAAAATCAATGTGCTTTCCTTTTTCTTATAAAATTTTTTTTCTGTGATTTATTTAATACATCTCCAGTTTCCTTAAATTAAACTAACCTAGCAGTTTATTAGTAGTAAGTATTTAGTTTAAAATGTTTATATACAAGTAAAGTATATGCTACATTCCACGTCAAATCCATTTTGGAGCCAACTTTACATATAAACAAAAAATTGGGCTAAAACTTATAATTAAAAAGGTATGTATAAGATATGTTTCCTTGATTAATTATGCCAGAGACACATTATGGTACCGAGACAAATTTCCATTAACCAACAAGTGTTGAAGCGAAACGGCCATTCCGAAAAACCCGCAGAAAACAACGACACGTAAGCTGTGTTTAGAGGCCAAAGATTCTCTCAAAAATTTTCTACACTCCCATCACATCTCATCACATTGAAACAATAAATGCACCAAAAAACGTATTTCTGGAGTATGAAATGTAGGTAAAAAAATAAACTAATTACACGGTTTAGATATGCATTATCATGGCGATTCTTTTTTCGTTCTGAACTTCCCATGGTATGATAATATTTACCACGAACAAACGAAATATCTTCTGATGCTTTTTTTGGTTATTTCATTCTTGAGAATTCCAGAATTTTGGCCCAAATTGTAGTAGAAAGCGTCCAGTGTCCTTATCCAAACGGATTAGACAGCCCTCGAGATGACTACAGTGTGTGTGTGACAACGAAGCCTCTGGGTGTGTGTTCATGTTCACGGCACTGTAGCGTCCTGCCGCTGCGAATTTGGTCCGTGTGCTTTGTTGTGATTTGAAGGTTACGGCTTACGGTAGGGTAGATCGTCTTTAATTAAGATGCGAATGGCACCAAGCATTAACACCACGCCTATCACTAGCGTAGCATAGCGACGTGCAGCATGTGTACTCCTACTTGCCGTAGGTGACGACGCACCGCACACTGTTTGCTGGCTTTCAAAGTCCATGCTCCGTCGTCACGCACGCACCGCTGCTTCAATGGTTCCTGTGCTTTGTCACGAGCAAAACGCATGCTACCGGCAGGATGTATCGGGGCCGAGCACGAGAAAGCGTTGCCGGGGCTTGGGGCTGCGGGCCGCGGGCCTCGGGACCGGACGAGACGCCGCCCGCCCCGACCGCCCGGGGTGCCGGGGTGGTGCTGGTGCACCCGCGGAGCGCATGCGCATGGCGGCCGGCGGGGTGCGTGCGTGGTGGGGTGGTCGGTCCCGTCTCGCCCCGCCCCGCCCCTGCGGCTGGTGGGCGAGTTCACGTGACCTGCCGCCGATCCCGACCGGGGAAAACGCCCGAAAAAAGCGAGAAACCGTGCGTGGCGCCGCCCTCGGCGCGCGCCCGCACCCGCACCAACGTTGCCGTTGCTGGCCGGCCCCGAGCTGCCTGCCTGCCTGCCGCGTTGCCGTTGCGGGAGCGAGGGGGCGATGCGGGCGGAGCACGCGCGGCAGTCGCTGAACGCTGCCACGGTCTGTGCCTCTTTTCTTCCTGGTGGTAGTTGGATCGCGGGCTCGTCGCGCTTCGTCGCGATAAATCTTCTTTCGTCAGAGCCACGCAGCCAAGCGAATAGGGCCAAAGCTTTCGTCAGAGGCACGCAGGCAGCTCCTCTGTGTGTCTTTTTCGAGCCTGTTCCTCTCTGCCGCTCTCCTGCTTCACTTCACTCAAGGTAGCTTCGACCTTCAGTTTTGGTGTGAACTTCATGGTGAATTTACACGTATAGCAAAAGTGGTTTTTTTTCATTTTCCGGTGAATACGTTTGGTAGTAGCAGCACATCACTACGGAGTGGTTTATAGGATAGTTTGTACGTGTAAGATGAGGTGGGCCACGTGGGCAAGAGTTGCTGCTGTCCGCGCTGCGAGTGGGCCCGCAACACCACCAGGCCAGGCACGTGCCAGCCTTTCGCACATGGAGACGTCGCCGGCCGGCGGCCACCACACACCACCTGCTCGCCCCGTCGATGCACGTTGCCGCCACGTGCAGTGGTACCCCAAGGTCTCAACCCTGGAGGCCGTAAACATTATCCTCTCCAGTCTCCATGCCCGTTATTGTACTTGCACAGTTTCACTGCACTGCCGGCAGCCAGCCGGCCTCTCACTCTCTCCTCTCAGAGCTCTGATTACCACGGTAGGTACTAAACTAAGCATCGTGCTCCTGGAACAAGAGTTTATTATTACGGATGTCCTCCTGGAAGCAAGAGATTATAATACTGTTTAACAAGTCGGGTTCTCCCAGTGTCCTCCAAGAAGTTAAATTTTCTAATTAATACGAGTCACTAACAATATCTCACATGCGGCGATTCGCGTCAAAGCATCTGGTCCTGGCTTGCTCTAATCTCCTCGTCGCTAACAGCGGTCGTCAAAGCATCTGGTCCTGGCAGTAAACCAGGCGTATGAAATACATACTAATAGTATTCCTATGCGAATGATGCTTGGAATCGCAGAGAGCATGCGTCCAGGCACCAAGCTGCTTTCTCGGCGGTCGGCGATGCAGCAATGATGCTCGGCCTAAAGGAGGCCTGGAGGGTGGAGGAAAAGAATGACCAGAGCAGCAGGATAGTGAGCCCTGCACTCAAGGCTGCAGACGCCAAAAGGAGCCATGATTAATTCGGTCCTTAATCGCTCACTAATGCTGCCTGATCTTGTATAACTAGGATGGTCAACATCTGCTCGTTTTGACCATTCTACTAGTACGAGTAATGATACTTTTCAGTTTCCTGACCTCCAGCAGACATCAACTACCCTGGCACTAGCGCTGCTCAGAAATGGATATTTTCTGACCAGCAACAGGCACCAATGCCGGGGCAGAGACAGTAAATACTTGCTCAAAACTCTTGTCAGGTTGTTTCAGTTGGTTTAGGTTCTGAAGGCATGGTTTAGGTCAGCTAATGCAGGAAATCACCAGATAAAATAAATGGTTACGATTCTGTGAGATTGTTTAACACTTCTTTAGCACAAGAAAAGCAAAGGAAGGCGCGCACCAAGCATATCTTCAGTGGATAACAAAAGTCATGACCTGAAAACGGGCACACCACACCACACCTTTCTTTCTTCCCTCGTAGTAGTAGTATCTTTTTCTTTGCTCACTCACTGCAATCGGTTGCTTGTTTCAGAAGCACATAACAGTCAGTAATCTCTCACCACCACCACCCAAAAAAAGGAGAGCAGACGACAACAGTGATTGGGGGATCAACAGAGACAGCGTGTCCTGCACCTGTGCACCAGCTAAGCTCTCGGATCACTTCGGATGGGAGAGCATTAGGTTAGAGTTTGTTGGGATCCTCTGATTATCTTAGCCTAAGTGTGGTGTGGTTAATTAACTAGTGCCCAAACGAGATGTCACTGTCAGAGAGTTGGGAGGCAGTGACAGGCTACTCCATGTTGCTTGTGGAGGAAAAAGAGCAGAGCAGGTCTGGCCTGAGAGTGCCCACAGCCCATCAGACAGAGGGGACTGGGAACTGGCATCCGAGAATGAGATCTAGTGGGTTGCTTCTTGTTCTTAGGTCCACCTATTATGGATATTTCTTATGCTTAGAATTATTGGCATAGCACAGCACAGCAGCCACTCTCAACTCTTTCGTCGCTTTTCAAAACAAAACAGTTGTTGGAGAATGAATTGATTGTGCCTGAAAATCCAAAGGTTTAGGTGCATTTAAACAGTAAAGGCTCCAATAAACCATCTATAATTCTTAACCTTTTAGATTTCTTCACTTGAATAGTATAGGTGCATTTAAACAGGATTCTAAGTTTCTTCTCTTGAGGGAGAATGAGATGTCACACAGACATTGGCTACTTCATCATCTTGCTAAAGAACCTTCAGGAGGTGTGATGAGAAAGTCCAGCCCTGAAGAAAGACTGAATTGACATGAACAGACACTGCATTTACATACCGAAATAATTGCGATTACGACTGTAATCAACGATGCCCCATGCACGGAAGGTTTTCTGATTCGTTATGGGGAGCTAATCACCGCCCTAATCTGTCGACCTGTACCTGTACGTAGTACCATGCACTAACCTGGATCCTTGTTGGCAATGATGGGGCAGCTGCGTTATCCTAAGCGTAGGCAGCTGCAATGATAGATGTGGCCTGATGCCTTGTCATTTGATAGACAGGCATGCTGGGGGATACCTTACCTACCAAGCCTTTCCTGCAGTTGGGGCAGCAGGCATGTCAACTTGTTATATCATGGTATTATGCCACAAGTCTTAACAGATTTTACAAAGAAAAAGGAAACTGATTTAGAACTAGAACCTTGTGTTTCCTGTAATGAAATGAAATGCTAACAGAAATTAAGGACTTATATAGTAAGTGGAGGAAGAACTTCACTTTCAAATCAGAAAATCAGTAGAGGTAGGACTTCAACTTCAGATCAGAATAGCGTGTTTGACAGCAAAACCAACTAGTAGAACAACTTTAGGTGGGATGTTGTATCTGCTAGCTGAGAGAAGGGGAAAACGAATGTGGGATTCTCTGTAGAGGTTACCAGAGAATCATATATCTCAAACCCCTGCAGTTTACTAAAGACATGTAGTAATAAGCCGGCCATATTCTCTGAATTTTTCAGACAATATTTCTTTCGAAGTTCAAGTCAGCACTACCTGCTTCTGCTTAGGGTCTATTTGAAACAGAAGAATTTCAGAAGGATCATACATAATTTTTACATGATTCACAGAAAAGAGCAGAAATTTTTAAACATTTCCTGCATTACAAACAGAGCATGTATAAATAAATAAATATCATAAAAGCCATGGCAATAAACCAGCCAGTACATACTTCAGTGAGATGATACGGCACTGGAAACAAACAAAGGGATATTTATATTTAGGTTTCATCAAGGTGATGCATGCAGATGAACGGGACAAGCGCGCGAATGCAAATCTACCTCAACCAACGCCGATCTTTCTTGCCCCATCATGCATATGTGAGGGGAATCATGGACTCGAGTCGAGAGAGAGGAAGGCGAACAAAACAAGGACAGGGCACCGCATTAGCAGCTCGAAACCTTCAAGAGAGGGGAAAACCGACAGCGATCGGGGTTAGCTGAGTGGCTCTAATCCCAGCTTTTGGCTCTATATTTTTTTTGGGACTGCGCTCTAGCACGGGGACAAGGAGAGTTCACCTAATGCTACGTCTAGATGACATTCCCGTGTGTGTGTTTTCTGGGTTAGCTAAAAGAGCACCATCTTTCAGTGCTTCCCATCTGTACCACCTAATTTCTTTGACAACGAACAATCCCGTCGGTACAGATTAACTACCCCCGGTGGCCGGCCCGGCCCAGACAGAAGAAGCTGCTCCTACAGGTTAGAAATTAACATCGTACCTGGTACGTACAAAAGCGCACTGTATATTTTCGTCCTTGGTATGGTATACCCATACCCATGATCGGTGTTCTTGGCTCCTACTACTACCAGAGGCTTGTGATCAAAATGATACTGACAGGTGAGAATTTTCTTGTGCGATGCGCCGCGACGACCGAGGAAAGGCCATCTACTGCTACTATCTCCCCATTCTTTCTGCCGCGATTCACCACTGCACTGGACCACTGCATGGGCGTCTCTACTGTTCAGTTCTGAAGGGAATGGATGGAATGGAGTCCGTTGGCAGCAGTAGCTGCCGGCCTGGCGTTCACTGTGCAATCTCATCAGAATTATTCAGACCAACTCCCGGGTATCTCGAGACGCGCCCACACGCGACAGAACATCGCCCGCGGCATCGGCGGATGAAGAAGCTAGCTGCACCATGCGTCATGGAATGGAACGCAAGTGGAGGCAGCAGGCACCGCACATGCGGCGTCATTAGCTAGCTGCAGCGGCGCGGCTGAGATGTCGTGTCGTCGTCCTCGTCTCGTCCATGCCGTCCGGTCGCCGTCCTCACATGTCATATTTGGAGTAGGAGTAGAATATCGCCGTCTCGTGTCCAAGAGCGGCGTGCATGTGAGTGTGGCCCGTATGGCACGGAAGCTGCCGTTGCTACCTACGGTAGCAGCAATCATACGAGCGGTTGGGCTGGATTCACTACAGGGAATTAGAGAAGACTAGTCTAACGGACGTTTATTTGAACCAGATCGCCCAGCAGCGAAATGAATAGGAAATCGATCGACAACAGCACAGCAGAGTACACTACACGTAGTATACAGGTGAACTGGATTAGGGGACCTTGACATTACTGGTCATGCAGCAGAGGATGACCTTTAAGCAGGTGTATGCAGGACAACCGCGTCAAATAGGCCCATTTAAGCCCCAGGGGCCACCACAAAAGTTTGGCCCGACAGAACAGAATTTAAATCCTGTTTTGTCATATCTATACTACGTACACAATATATTCCTTCTCAAAGAAAAAAAAACGTATACAATATTGTTACCGCTGCGCCCGACATTTACCCCATCGCTCGCCGACTAGTGGCTCCATTGTACCTGATCCTTTTCGAAAAGGGTTCGACTCGCTTGTGCTACTTGTCACCTGGGAAGTTTGGAAAGGAGCGTAACCTCAGGGCATACGACGACATCTCCAAGTCCGCCGCCTTGCTCCGCTACTTGCCACAATTCAGTAGGAGCTCCTAGATTGCTCAATAGCACAATTGTGATTTAGTTAGTATAACCACCTCGCCGCCCGTTTAACCCGGCCCTCTTGTTAAGTGTTGCCTCTATATAAACGACTTCCAACCAAGAGAAAGAAAATACTCCTCCAACTGGAAACAAATATTGATAACAATTAATACAAACATATATATTTTCAAGGATATGTAATATAATTAGATATATTTCCAGTTTTTCACCTTTAGTATTTTTCAGAACACATTCCGTTAATTCAAACAATCACATCGCCATTCCTAATAAAATTAGATGTATTTCCAGTTTTTCACCTTTATTAGTATTTTTTAACATAAATTATGATGTCAACTGTCACCTCATAAAATTTGAAACTAAAACTCAACTGATACATGGAAGAACAAAAAGAAAATCTTGTTAAGGGTAAAATGGACCAACTGAAATAGCTCAGTTGGAGTGAGTAAATCAAACAAAATGTTGATGTAGGGGGGTTAAAATAGGCGTAGGCCAAGGTTAGAGGGAATTATTTTGAACTTTTTTCCTAAAAAGAAATGCCTCTAAAAAATATCCAAGTGCAAGAGATGGGCAAACATGACATGTCAGGTACCCTCTGCTTTTTTTTTCAATGAAGTTGTACGCACACAGACTGATGAGATTGCAACGCACAAGAAAAAAATTGGTACATTCCAAATAAATAGGCATCTCATTTTTTTTAAAAAAGGACACACAAATCCATAGCAGCCCGGTCCATGTTGGCATTGATGTTCACATGAAAATAAATAATTGGGACATTCCAAATAAATAGGCATCTCACATTGATGTTAACATGAAAATAGGGGCTAATTGTTTGCCATTACATAAGTCATAAAAGGGGTAAAATAATTAATGTTTTTTTGCCCGGTACAAACTAACATAACATATATTACATGCCATTCAAAAGACAAGTTCATGGGCCAATTGCACAACACAAAAGTCACATCTCAGTGCACAAAAGATAAGGTTTTGCCCAATTACACAACAGCACAAGCAGACTAGTTTCTTCACTTGCCCTTTCTTCCTTGCTTCTTTGCTGGAGATTTCTTCACTTTAGATGCTAGCAGTTTCCTTTTTGGTGTGATTTTCTTCACTTGTTCAATTTGGAGTTCATTTTTCTTGGAATAGTGCCCTATTATGGTTAAACAAATTTAGTAGATGTTCAATTAAACAAGTTGTGCACTTTGTTCGGATTGGATGTCAATACCTTCTAGTTGGTGTTTCTAGGACAACTTGCAGAGCCATCACTTCATCAACTTCTTGCCTTGCTGTTGTAGTGTGAGGCACAAGTGCAAACTCATTTCTAATGGCTTCCATTTCTTCCCTTGCTGCAACTTGTGCTAGTTCCCTTTGCTGCTGCTGCTGCCTTGAGCTCTAATTCTTCAGCTTCCCTCCTAGCTTTTGCTTCTTTGCTTCCTTTGCCAGTGCTCCTCGTGAGCTTGGAGTTGGTGCTTCATCAGCACCATCACCTTTCTTGGCCTTCTTCCTCCCAACCTTTGGTGCCTTCTTCCTAGTATTTTTCCTACAAAAAGTGTAAAAGGAGTTAGTGTGGAATGGATGAAGGCATGCAATGAAATCAAATAAGTCAAGAAGCACCTTTTCTTTGTCCCAGTGAGGGAGCACCTTCAGCTATTAGCCCTGTGACCATACTCTTTACAGTTAGGACACCTAACTTGCCTTGTAGCCTTGCCCCCTTCTCTTCTTTGGTTTTATCCTATTTTTCCTCAATCTTCCACCAGCCCCCTTCTTTGACTCCTCCCCGCTTCTTCTTTATTTTTTGGCGTTGGAGGTTGCATGTAACACCCGAATTTTTGTATTTTTAAAAATAGAGTTAAAATGCTTTAATTATGTATTTTGTGCTCATAAAATATAGGGAAAAATATTTTTTTTCATTTAAGATAAAATTTATCTAAGGCTAGAAACATTTTTGTTGCATTCATGCCTTTGCATTTATTTTATTGAGTGATAAATGAATTTATTTCTAAATAGTATCGAGTCGATTATTCTTGGCTATAAAACTAATATAAAGAAATAAATTATGTGATGTAAAATGAGCTTAGGTTTTAATTCTAAAACTCAAAATGATACTATTAAAATAATTAGTTGAATTGAAATTAGGTTGTGAATAGATTTCACTAAACAAATTAATTATTTGATTTGGATTTTATTTGGCTTTATGTGTTGCAATTAAAATTCAAATGATAATAATATTAATTTTATGAATATGGTATTATCGACCTTTGGATTAGATCCTAACACCCTAGAGGGCCCCTTTACGGTGTAAACATGTTGCAACACATGTTTAAACACTTAGGTGTCCATGGAATATAATAATGTGGAATAGAAATAGAAATATATTTTTTTTTTTTTATATATATATATAAAGAAATAGAAAAAGATTAGGAAAGGAAGATGGGCGTCTGGCCCAAGAGCACGCAGCTCGTTTCCTTCCGGCCTTGCTAATGCTAACCCACAGCAGCGCTCCCGTCCTGCTTTCCACTCGCACACAGCCCACGTTGGATGGTCAGGGACGTCAAAGCAGCAGCAGCAGCAGCCACAGGAGTTTCCCCTTACCTCGCGACCGAACAGCTGTTTGCCGATCCGGCAATTCCGGCAGCTCGAAGACCGACTGGACCCGATCTCCCCGCTCATTCCCTGCCTACATCGGTCCTCCAGACTCCCTGCGCATCCAAAGACCACTCTGAACCACTCCACCAGTAGCGCCGCCGCCGGAGCCGCTGACACCGTGGAGCGGAGGACGAACGCCGGACGACCACGACTACACCGCTGCTCGTCCGCTACACCGATAGACCTCCCAAGGTTCGACACCCACGGTGAGCTCCATGCCAAACATCTATGCCCGTCATCGTAGTCACACCATGACTGTGTCGTCGCCGCGTTCCCGCACCTTGGGGCACCATGGCAAACCTTTGATACTTCCTAGGCAAGTAACTCAAACCTACACACCTAGGATTGCCCCGTTGACGCCAAACTGGGCTTCACACCAACACACCGGGAGGGCCTTGGACGCCCACGAAGATCGCGATCGATCTTGTAGCAGCGAAAGCACCGCGAATATGGCCGCCCCTAACCGATCTAGGGATCGGTAGGGGTGACGAGAGCTCGGTGACGGCCGGAAGAACCTCCGAACAACGCCTCCGGGAAGACCCGTCGGGAGGACGCACGCGGGGTGCTCTAGGACCAGCGTGGCCGCCTAGAACGCCGACGGCGAACGCGGAGTTCGCCGCCCGAACAGCAGGATAGAGGGGTTGAAGGAAGAAGATGACCTACAAACGGGACAGGAGGTAGATTGATTGTCGATTGGATGTAGATGGGATCAAATCGGCCATGAACCTCTTTATTATATAGAGGAGGGTGGTCTTATCCTTTTAGGAAATCACCGAGAGGATGTTTCCAATTACAAAAGGACTCCCAAAAACCGATCAAAACGTCAACCGGTTCGGGTCCGTTCATGCTCGCGCGTGCGCGACGCTGGGCCGCTTCAGTCGCACATCTTGGCCGCTCGCGCGTGAGGCAGACTGCACCAAGACGCTCACGCGAGCGTCAGTAGCCCAAGTGCCCGACGCGGCCATGCTGAATCCTGGCGTCGGTCGCGTATTGCAGCAGCCCAAAAGCTCCTTTTCCGTCGATTTTATCATTCTCGAGACTTCTTGTCTTGATGCTCATCCTTAGTCACGTTCTTCAAGACAAGTATGATCAACAATAGGTATTAATTCAATTACGCTCCACGTGATGGCAAGCTGGGGTACTTCTGTGTATTCTTGCTTAATATAATATAAGATCTATCTGTTCAGCACCACGAGCTCAATGAGATGCAGCTGGCTTCCAATTAGATGATGAAATGACGTTTATCCAATTTCAACTGTCAACATGATCGATACATGATCCATTGCCATAGCACTTTACTTTAGAACATTTTTGAGTGTCAACATATGCCCCCCTGTTTTCAGGCGAGAGGTACACGAACCTGAAAACAAGACAAGAAACAACCAAACAACACGAATTCCCATCATATCGGTTGTCCGGTGATTAAGAGTAATATTAAATATCGGCCATTTTTGTTCTAAGGGCGATGCATGCATCGACCGTTGTTTGGAGAGCACTAGGCCTTTCGTCAAACATGTTAGGGGGACATTTTTAAAGATATCTCCCGTTGATTGCCTTCGAGAATTTTCATCCTTGATTGTACCTGGCATATACAAGTTTCCGAAAATCATTTTGATCACATTGTAAAGACTTTCTTGGATCGTCCTCAATTTTCTAAATCGGCACTAGAATTAGAAACAATTTTTGCCCGATTTGAAATCTCATTGGATAAAGTTGTGATCACTTAAAAGCATTGGCTGAACCGATTTGAACAATCGGTTGAGCTAACCAGTTTGTCCGGACACCTGACGTCTTTGCACATGCTTGGTCTGATCTTTTCTTTAATATGCATGGAATGAACCATAGTGCAGCACCGCCTTTGTTACTCCAGTAAATAAATGAATAAAGAAGAGTGTGATAACATGTATATACTGTAGTAAACAACAAAAACACAAATACGCAACAAGTGCTGTAAATTGATCGGCCAAATCCGATTAAATTATCGGCCAAACCGATCATACAAGCAATGCATGCGTATACAAAATATGATTAAACGTTAGCAGCGATTTAAACATGCATAAATTTAATCGGCTGAATTTGATAAGCAAAATAAAAGCCATGATTAAATACACATATTCAATCGGCTAAGTTCGTCAACCATATACATCTTCTTCTTGCCCCCCGGGCCTTAAGATATTGAAATAAAATTCCCTAGGGGCTTTTCAAATAGCACGATGGTCGTAAGTATTCATCGGCTACATTGCCGTGAATCGGCTTGGCCGACAAGTTCAGTCGGCTGAGTCGATTTTGCACATCCCGCATAGAATAATTAATATTTTTGCGGATGTCTTTCAAATAGCACGATGCATGCATCGGCTATTTATACTCAGGGCGATAACAAAGTATCGGCCATTCGAATTCACACAACGAGCATGGATGACCATTCAATAGAAAATCGGCTGAGCCGATTTGAACAATCAGCTAAGCCGATCAGTGGCCACCCATAGCTGGATCGCCTTGGTCGCCTGCTGGAAACGGCTTGGCCGCCTCGAGGTCGGCCTCACAGCTTGACCCGCTTAGCCGGTTCTTGGCTGCCCAGATGCCTGACGCCCGACGCAGGCAGCAGCTCCAGTAAGCAAGCAGTATGAACGGCCAAGCCGATTGGTCAATCGGCCAGGCCGATCCAGCAAAACTGTACAGCGCAAGCTCGATCGTGGCCATCAACAAGCTAGGCAAGCAACCCAATGCACCAACTAGAGTTTATTGCACATAAGTAAACCTGGGAAGGTGCAGGCGTATGATAGTACAGCAAGCATGCCGGCTTGACATATTGACCAATCATCCAAGCCGGCGATGTCTATCTCTTTCTTTAATCAACCCTCAACTCATATCCAATGTGTATATGTTGCCCAGGTGCATGCATGCATATATTATATATATATACCCCCTGAAAGCTAAGCCGGAGATCAAAACATCGGGAAAATCCTTGAGAGATAGACATGCATGTATGTACGTAGCTTATCAACCGTTTTATGAGAATAACCAAAGCACGATTAACATATTTAATCGGCCAGATTCGATGAAAAGGCCATGATTAAAGATGCAATAATCGGCTAATTTTATTTTCACAAGCATCATGCCCCAGACCTAAAGTCATTAAAGAAAAATTTCATAGGGGCTTTTTCCAATAGCCCGATGGTTGTAAACATTCATCGGCTATGTTGCATGCTAAGGGCTTATAACAAAGTATCGGCCATATGAATTCATCCACGCAGTATGCATAGCCGAAATAAATATTTCGCTCTTGATCATTTAAAATAATTTGGCAACCCTCCATAATATAAGGATCCATGCCAAGAACCAAAATAAAAAGATGAGGGATAACCATGCATACCTAGAGATGAATTCCACATATGTATAGGCAAAGAATATGGATGATGCCATGACCAATGATTTTGATGATCCGGTGCAACCTTCCCACTTGGCAATTGTTTCTTGACACTCCTTGTTCTCTTCTTTGGCTTTGTTGCACCACTAGCTTGAACATCGTTCTTTCGAGCTTGAATACTATTTCTAGGAACCCATGCTACGCCATTTTCTTTTAGCTTCTCCGCACTAAGTTTTTCTAGCTTCTTTTGGTGCCACTTTGGTAAACCGATTGAGCATCTCGGTTTTGTTTTTGTTTTGGACAGCGGCAACTCTTTCTTGTTTTTAGGCACTTCCACCTTCTGCTTTTCAGATTTGGTACCTACAAAATCAATAGATTGTTTCCCCAGTTCTTTGCCATTGATGACCGGATTTTTCAGCAATGTAATCGGCTTTTC
Source organism: Hyparrhenia diplandra (assembly GCA_015847255.1). Taxonomy (NCBI): domain Eukaryota; kingdom Viridiplantae; phylum Streptophyta; class Magnoliopsida; order Poales; family Poaceae; genus Hyparrhenia; species Hyparrhenia diplandra. The sequence goes on along the minus strand of JADLZK010000684.1, from coordinate 4,134 downwards.
AATAGCGGCATTCAGATCTGAACTTTTCTTCTTTCGGCCATCATACTTAACACGGTAAACTTGCTTTACCGCTTTTTTCTTTGGTTCAGCCCCAAAGCCATTTACAAAATAAAAACGGTCGTTATAAGATGACGATCTCTCCCCGAACGCCTTGGAGCTGCATACTCTATATAATGTGGCCTGAAATATGACGGAACATGTGCCTCTTCACCAAACCAGCCCCACAATGAATAAGGATTAAAATATGCGGGCTGTGATTCATAAGACATGGGAATTGGCCGCTCAAAAGGAGAATATGTTGCTGCTGATTGAGATCTTTTTCTTTGCCAATTCCACTCTTGAGATTTATTCTTTGGAGACAATCTTGATGGCTGGACCTTCTTTGATTGATTGGCAATCTTTGCTTCACCTATCTTCTTATATTTAGCTAGAAGTTCTTCGAAGCTAAGCTTCGCCTTCTATGCTTTTGCTTGTAAGGACCTTTGTCTCCATTAGCTTTTAAGGTCTACCCTTCTTTTCTCCATCTTGATTGATATGCTCCAAAGAAGGATCCTCACCCGATTCTCTTTGCTCAATAGAATCAATCGGCATTTGTTTTGGCCGAGAGATTTCATGTGCCCCCGCTGCCTTCAAATTGGAGTGACATTGTTGTCCTCTGAAATTTCTTCAATTTGCACTTTTGGACAGCAACCTCGCCTCCACTTGAGGGCTCCACATCTCTCTCTTGGGCATTAGAGCTCGAAGCTTTGAGTGAATCGGCTAATGTAAGCCGATTTGAAACCTGTTTTCCATCAAGACCGATTGTATTCAATCGGTCCATTTGTTGAGCTTCAGAAAATCTCAATCGGCCTTTATCAATAGCCGATTGGATCACACGACGAAACAAATTGCAATCACAAGTATTATGATCATAAGAATTGTGCCACTTGCAATATGTAAGCTCTTCTAAATTTTTAATTGATGGCAAAAGCATTGTGATCAATGATTCTAATAAAATTATTCTTCAACAAGATATCAAAGACATGATCACAAAAAGTAAAGTCAAAGCTATATTTTAATTTGTCAAGCCGATTCTTTTTGCGGAGTCGGCTTCAAAGCTAGGCAAACGAAAAGGATCGATTTATTATCAATCCATTCGCCACAACTCTACAATTGCTCTTTGAGGGCCGTAGCTTTGACAAACTAGAATTATCAGCCTTACCATACGACGTAATGCGTTGGGTCGATAGAATCTGAATTTATTTTATCGTAAACAAATAAATTGCTATTACCAATTGGTCTCCTACTTCCAATGATATCTCTAATAGCTGCAGAAATTGAGATAGTATGACCGGATTGGAATTTAAGCAAAATATTTGTGTTTTCTACCTTGTTGATCATGTCGGAGAGATGAACATCCTTGACTTGAATAATGTGGTTTTTCACCTCCAAGGAACGATCAACATCATGTGCCGAATCATCCAAAGACACATCGGGCAAAAGGGAACCGAAGAAGCCAGGTCACCGACGGACGCCGGTTCCACCGTCCCCAACACCAGTAGCAACAATGGGAATCGCCCTGGCCGATTGGACAATCGCCTAGCCGAAGTCAAGGTACGTGGTAGGAATAGTCGGCTTGACCGACCAAGAGTCGGTTTAGCCGATCGTGGGCAAGCTGTAGTGGCGGTCGACCTAGCCGGTTTGGAAATCGGCTTAGTTGGCTGTGGGTAGGTGAGCAGCCCTTCCTTTGTGCTTGTTGGGGTTTCATCTCCATCAATAATATAATAATCACTAGATAAGCGTATAACCCCTTTAGCTCCTGAAAAGTCAAGTATAGCATGTTTCTGATGCTTTTCATGTTTTTCTGTAGCAAGACTTGATTTTTGAGGATCTGTTAGTAATCCACGTTTGGCCGATGTCTTAATTGTAATCGCCTTTTTCTCATTGGTCTCTTCAAAATGTACAAGGAATAACTCTGCTAATTTAGACCATGACCGAACACTATTTTGGGGTAAAGACATAAACCATGTAAAAGCAATGCCAGTAAGGGATAAAGGAAAATTTCGACTCTCATATAGTCTTCCTTACCAGCAAGACCCAAATCAAGAAAAGATATGTACCAATATGTTCGACAATGGTCTTATCATCTTCACCACTAAATTTAGAGAAATTAGGTACCAGCCAACCATTAGGAGAATTCACGTGATCAATGGCTAATATGTATGGCCTATGATAAGTGGGCACCTTCCATTTAGAAGAACCAGGAGGATTTTCTAGCATGTGCTAAATCTTCTTGAATTCGCTAGCAGTAGATGAAGCCGAATCATAAGTTTTAGCACTTGAATGCCTTGCTGAAATTTCACTAATTCGCTATGGTTATGAGTAACATATGAAGCCGAATTGCGTAGTATTATCATTAACATGCCTTGCTGAATTTTTTATTAACTCGGCTTAAGTTAGGAGTAACATACGAAGCCAATTATGAGAATAAGCATTGGCATAAGTTGCTGAATTTTGAGAGTAATTGGCAAAATAATTGGCATTATCACAAATCCAATTCTCTCATCCATCGGCTTAACTTGTGATGGAACCACATACTGTGAGCTTACAGCCGATGAATATGAATTTACATGTTGCATACTGCTAGTAGCATTAGAATCAAATGAATTTGTAGTAAACATCGGCTCTTGATTATAATAGTCACTAAAATTATTAGCCGATGTAACATATCTATTATCATTATGACTAGCAATACCAACATGAGAATTTATGGTACTTGAAAAATAATTATTAAAATCATGTAATATATTTGCATGTTGTACCTTTGGCGTGGAGTAATAGTATTGCGACGCCTCCATGTATTCTTGTAATTGTCTGATATCCAACACACCTCGACGTGAAGACTCCTAGTAGTGTACGCACACAATATATATGTAGAATATAATAATTTGATGCACAGTACCGCAGAAGCCAATGGAAAGATGCGGCTTTGGCAATTCTTGGATTAGCTGTAGTCGAGCGTTGATTCAATGCGGCACGACAAACACAATCGGCCTTGAGGGCCTGATTTGTCGTCGGAGCTGCACTGCAACAACAAAGCTGCAACCGGCCTTGAGGCTAGATACAACGGCGATCACGTAAAACAATTAAGATTATGGCTAGGGGTAAAGAGATTCGGCTGCAAAGTGGAGCGAAACAATCGCTCCCCAGCGGTCGCAAAAAGCGTGTTGGCGCGAAACTAGGCTTCACACCAACACACGGGAGGGCCTCGACGCCCACGAAGATCGCGACGATCTTGTAGCAGCGAGCACCGCAGCGTGGCCGCCCTAACCGATCTAGGGATCGGTAGGGGTGACGTAGAGCTCGGTGACGGGTGAAAGAACCTCGAACGTACCTCCGGAAGACCCGTCGGGGAGGGCGCGGGAGGTGCTCTAGGACCAGCGTGGCCGCCTAGAACGCCGAAATTTAAGAACGCGGAGTTCGCCGCGAACAGCAGGATAGAGGGGTTGAAGGAAGAAGATGACCTACAAACGGACCCGGGAGGTAGATTGATTGTCGATTGGATGTAGATGGGATCAAATCGGCCTACGTAACCCTTTATTATATAGAGGAGGGTGGTCTTATCCTTTTAGGAAATCACCGAGAGGATGTTTCAATTACAAAAAAGGACTCCCAAAAACCGATCAAAACGTCAACCGGTTCGGGTCCGTTCATGCTCGCGCGTGCGCGACGCTGGGCCGCTTCAGTCGCACATCTTGGCCGCTCGCGCGTGAGGCAGACTGCACCAAGACGCTCACGCGAGCGTCAGTAGCCCAAGTGCCCGACGCGGCCATGCTGAATCCTGGCGTCGGTCGCGTATTGCAGCAGCCCAAAGCTCCTTTTCCGTCGATTTTATCATTCTCGAGACTTCTTGTCTTGATGCTCATCCTTAGTCACGTTCTTCAAGACAAGTATGATCAACAATAGGTATTAATTCAATTACGCTCCACGTGATGGCAAGCTGGGGTACTTCTGTGTATTCTTGCTTAATATAATATAAGATCTATCTGTTCAGCACCACGAGCTCAATGAGATGCAGCTGGCTTCCAATTAGATGATGAAATGACGTTTATCCAATTTCAACTGTCAACATGATCGATACATGATCCATTGCCA